>JAJIBD010030521.1:0-42660 GCA_021461705.1 Cryptotis parvus
ACATTATTTAGAAAACACTGGTATCTATTTATATCCTACTAATGAATGCAGTCATTCTATATCTGTCCTTTTCCTTCTCACTAATTTCACTCACCATGATACTCTCCATGTCCATCCATTTGCAGGTTAATTTCATAATTTCATCTTTTCTGACAGCTGCATAGTATTCCATAGTATAGATGTACCTAGTTTCTTTAGCCAGTCCTCTGTTTTCGGGCATTTAGGTTGTTTCCAGATTCTAGCTATTGTGAATAGCTCAGAGTTGAAATAAAGAAGTACAGATAGAGTTTCTGCTATGTGTTTTTCGGTCTCTCAGGTATATTCCCAGGAGTGCTATTGCTGGAACTAATGGGAGCTCAATATCTAGTTTTTGGAGGGATGTTTGAAAAGGGCTGGACCAGTTGGCACTCCCACCAACAGTGGATGAGAGTCCTTTTTTCCCCACATCCACGCCAGCACCGGTTGTTCTTGCTGTTTTGGATGTGTGCCAGTCTCTGTGGTGTGAGATGGTACCTCATTGTTGTTTTGATTTGCATCTCCTGATGATTAAAGATGAAGAGCACTTTTTCATATGCCTTTTGGCCATTCGAATTTCTTCTTTTTGGAGGCTTCTGTTCATTTCTTCTCCCCATTTTTTAATGGGGTTGGCTGTTTTTTTGTGGAGTGCTACCAGTGCCTGATATATCCTGGATATTAACCCCTTGTCAGATGGGTATTGGGTGAATATCCTTTCCCCTCTGTGGATTGTCTTTGTATCTTGGTCACCGTTTCTTTTGAGATGCAGAAGCTTTTCAATTTTATATAATTCCATTTGTTTATCTTTGCTTCCATTTGCCTGGTCAGTGGTGTGTCGTCTTTAAAGATACTTTTAGTTTCAATGTGATAGATCATTTCTCCTATGTTTTCTGATGTTGAGATCTATGATCCATTTTGATCTGACTTTTGTGCATGGCGTTAGAAGGAGGTCTAAGTTCATTTTTTACACGTAGCTTCCCAGTTTTCCCAGCACCATTTGTTGAAGAGGCTTTCTTTGCTCCACTTAATATTTTTGCTCCTTTATCGAAGATTAAGTGGTTGTATATTTGAGAGTGTGTTTCAGGATATTCAGTTCTATTCCATAGGTCTACAGGTCTGTCTCTATACCAATACCACACTGTCTTAATTACAACTGCTCTGTAGTAGAGCTTGAGGTTGGGGAAAGTGATACCTCCCATCTTCTTTTTCCCAAGGATTGCTTTAGCTATTCGTGAGGGTTTATATTCCATACAAATTTCAGGAGTGTTTGTTCAATTTCTTTGAAGAACATCATGGGTATCTTTATAGGGACCGCATTGAATCTGTATAAAGCTCTAGGGAGTATTACCATTTTGATAATGTTAATCCTTCCAATCCATGAGCAGGGAATGTGTCTCCATTTCCTCAGGTCTTCTTTTATTTCCTGAAGTAACGTTTTGTAGTTTTCTTTGTAGAGATCCTTTACATTCTTTGTCAAACTGATTCCTAGGTATTTGATTTTCTGCGGCGCAATTGTGAATGGGATAGTTTCTTTTAATGTCCCTTTCTTCTCTTTCGCTGTTTGCATATAGGAAGGCCATTGACTTTTTGGGTATTGTTTTCCACCCCCTCACTATAGGAATGTATTATTTCTAGGAGCCTCTTGGTAGAGAGTTTCGGGTTTTCCAGGTATAGTATCATGTCATCTGCAAATAGTGACAACTTGGCTTCTTCCTTTCCTATCCGGATGCCCTTAATGTCTTTTTCTTCCCTGATTGCTATGGCAAGTACTTCCAATACTATATTGAATAGAGGTGGTGAGAGTGGGCAGCCTTGTCTTGTCCCCTGATCTTAAGGGGAAGGCTTTCAGTTTTTCCCCATTGAGAATGATGCTCGCTGTGGGCTTGTAGTAGATGGCCTGGATTATCTTGAGGAAGGTTCCTTCAATCCCCATTTTACGGAGAGCTTTTATCAAGAACGGGTGTTGAATCTTGTCAAATGCCTTCTCTGCATCTATTGATATGATCATATGGTTTTTATTTTTTCTTTTGTTGATATGATGTATTATGTTGATTAACTTGCGGATGTTGAACCATCCTGGCATTCCCAGGATGAATCCCACTTGGTCATGGTGTATAATCTTGTTGATGACTCTTTGGATTCTATTTGCTAGTATTTTGTTGAAGATCTTAGCATCTGTATTCATCAGGGAGATTGGTCTGTAGTTTTCCTTTTTGTGACATCTCTGACTGCTTTGGGTATCAGGGGTGATATGTGCCTCATAAAAAGCTATTTGGGAGTGTTTCTATTTCTTCAATTTGCTGGAAGACCTTGAAGAGAATTGGGAGTAGGTCCTCTTTAAAGGTTTTGTAGAGTTCACTGGTGAATCCATCTGGACCTGGGCTTTTGTGTTTGGGGAGACTTTTGATTACCGATTCTATCTCCTCGATGGACATAGGTTTGTTGAGGTATTCCAAATCTTCTTGTTGCAGACTTGGGAGGCAATAGGAATTCAGGAATTTGTCCATTTCTTCTAGGTTCTCTTGTTTCGTGGCATACAGGCTCTCATAGTAATCTCTGATGATCTTTTTGAATTTCTGTGGTTTCTGTTGTGATGTCCCGTTTTCATTTCTGATTCTATTTATTTGGGTTCTCTCTTTTTCCTTTTCTTACAAGTCTTGCAAGTGGTTTGTCAATCTTGTTTATTTTTTCAAAGAACCAGCTTTTGGTTTTGTTGATCTTCTGGATTGTTTTTTTTTCCATCTCATTGATTTCTGCTCTAACAATTTTATTATTTCTTTTCTTTCTGCTTGGGTTGGGCTCCTTTTGTTGATCACTCTCTAAGATCTTAAAGTTGTGAAGTCAGACTGTTTATGATGGCCTTTTTCTTCTTTTCTGATGAATGCTTGAAGAGCTACTGAACTTGCCTCTTAACACTGCTTTTGCTGTATCCCACAAGTTCTGGTAATTCGTGTCTTCAGTCTTATTTGTTTCCAGGAATCTTTGGACTTTCTCTTTGTTTACTTTTATGACTTGCTGTTTGTTCAGCAGTGAGCTGTTTAGTTTCCATGTACTTGGTATTGGTCTCCGTTTTTGTGTACAATTAACTTCTATTTTCAGTGCATCATGGTCTGAAAAATGGTTGGCACAATTTCTATCTTCTTGGTTTTATGGAGGTATGATTTATGGCTCAGCAGGTGATCTACTTTGGAGTATGTTCCGTGTCAACTGGAGAAGAAAGTGTATTCAGCTTTTTGGGGATGAAATGCCCTGTATATGTCTACCAGCCCTCTTTCTTCCATCTCTTCCTTTTAGGGCCAGTATTTCCTTGGTAAGTTTCAATCTTGTCGATCTATCCAGGGTTGATAGAGCAGTGTTGAAGTCTCCAACTACAATTGTGTTGCTGTCAATGTCTTCTTTGGAAGTCTATTAGTAGTTGTTTTAGGTATTTTGCTGGCCCCTCGTTGGGTGCATATATGTTTAATAGCGTGATTTCTTCCTGATATATGCATCCCTTGACTATTAAGAAGTGACCTTCACTGTCCCTTCTGACCTTCTTCATCCTGAAGTCTATGTTGTCGGATACCAGTATGGCCACCCCAGCCTTTTTGGATGGGTTGTTTGAGTGAAGGATTGTTTTACAGCCTTTTATTTTGAGCCTGTCTTTGCTCCGATTGTTCAGGTGTGTTTCTTGAAGGCAGCAGAATATCGGATTCAATTTTGTGATCCATTTTGCCACTCTGTGTCTCTTAACTGGTGCATTTAGACCATTGACATTGAGAGATAATATTGTCATGGGATTTTGTGCCATCTTTCTGTATAGGTTGGTTGTTCTTTTTGGGTTATGTCTCGTCTTATAGTAGATCTTTCAGTCCTTTTAAGGTTGGTTTTAATTTTACAAAGTTCCTAAGCTGTTGTTTATCCAAGAAGTTGTATACCTGTCCTTCAAATCTGAGTGAGAGTTTAGCTGGATAAAGAATTCTTGCTGAGGCATTCATTTCATTAAGTTTTTTTACTATATCCCACCACTGCCTTCGGGCTTGGAGGGTGTCTTCTGAGAAGTTTGCTGAAAGTCGAATGGATGCTCCTTTGTATACAATTTCCTTCTTTTATCTTATTGCCTGAAGAATTATGTCTCTGTCTATGGCATCCATTACTTTGACTAGGATGTGTCTTGGGGTCTTTCTATTGGGGTCTCTTCTTGCTGGTACGCCTCGGGCTTCTTGGATCTGGAAGCCTTCATTCTTTAACTTGGGGAACTTTTCAGCCAGGATGTTTTTAACTGTTTTAATTTCCTTGGGGTTACTTTCCTGTCCCTCTGGGACTCCGATGATTCTTATGTTGTTCTGCCTGGCTTCATCCCATTGTTCTCTTTCCGTTGCTGATCCATTTTCCAGTCTTTTTCCATCTTATGTAGTTCTCTGAGTGCTTTCTGCAGCTCATCTTGTCTCACTGATTCTCTCTTCTGCTGCTGTCATCCTACTGTTGAGAGCCCCTATTGTGTTTTTTCATTTCATCTACTGAGTTTTTAAGTGATGATATTTCTATTTGCATGGTTCTCATTTCTGCTCTCATTTCCTCCCGTAATTTATTGACTGCCCCTTTCAACTGCTTCATTTATGTTCTCCTGTATTTTATTGGACATCTCAATTTTTTTCATTGAGCTCCTTAAACATCCTACCAATTTCTTCTCTAATTTCATTGTCAGAGAGATCTTGCACATCTGTATTCTTTTTTTGAGTCTTCAGGGTCGATTTCTTCATATGTTCTTCAAGCTGGGGATATGCGTTTTTTCCCCATGGTGTTGCAGTGTTCAGGCATAGATTCCTCTAGTGTACTGTTTCTTTTATTCTTGAGGATATTACCTTCCCTTGGTGTTGAATTTCCTAGGTTTTGTATTAACAAGCGGCCGCATGAGCGGCCGCCTGCCCGGCCAGCCACACACCCCATGGAGTATACCTGAGGCAGAGACAGGCCAGTGTGAGGGTTCAAAATGTCCGTTTACTTCCGCTTCTGCTCTGAGTTCTGGGGTTGTAGTTCCACCTTCTGCTGAGACCTGGGGCTCTACCACGACCCCAGGCACCCGCCCAGCCAGCCGCACACCCCAGGGAGAATGTCTTTCTTTCTTTCTTTCCTTCCTTCTTTCTTTCCCTCCTTCTTTCTTTCTTTCTTTCTTTCTTTCTTTCTTTCTTTCTTTCTTTCTTTTCTTTCTTTCTTTCTTTCTTTCTTTCTTTCTTTCTTTCTTTCTTTTCTTTCTTTCTTTCTTCCTTCCTTCCTTCCTTCCTTTCTTTCTTTTCGTTCTTTCTTTTTTCTTTTTCTCTTTCTTTTCCTTCTGCTTCTCCTCCTCCTTCTCTTTCTCCTCCTCCTCCTCTTTCTCTTTCTTCTTCTTCTTATCCTCCTCTTTCTCCTTCTCCTTCTCCTCCTCCTCCTTCTCCTTCTTCTTCTCCTCCTCCTCCTCTTTCTCCTTCTCCTTCTCCTCCTCCTCCTTCTTCTCCTCCTCCTCCTTCTCCTTCTTTTCCTCCTCCTCCTCCTTCTTCATCTTCCTCTTCCTCCTTCTCTTCCTCGTCCTCCTTCTCCTCCTCCTCCTTCTTCTTCTCCTTCTCCTCCTTCTACTCCTCCCCTCCTCCTCCTTCTCTCTTCCTCCTCCTCCTCTCCATATCGTGGTTTGCAACACATACACTGAGGATTTATCATGTATATCCCTTATCTACTTTCAATACTCAGTTTTAGTCTAGCTTTACCATTTGCAACTATTATTGGCAAATTGATCCTTTTTTCTGTCTTACCTAACCTCTGTCCCCCACAAACATATGTAGTATTCCAACCATTAACATCTGTCTGCTTTTTGGTACGGGCTAATATTGGTTTCATAGAAGCTTTTGGAAGACTTTGTTATCTCTTAAATTTTCTGGAACAGCTTAGGAGCCAAAGTTTTCTTTAAAGATTAAACAGAACTTAACATAAAACCATCTTGACCTGGGGTTTTCATTTGGTGATATTTTTCTAAATTTCAATATTCTTACTCATAATTTATCTGTTCATGTTTTCTATTTCCTCCTTGGTCAGTCTTGAGAGATTGAGATTTCAAAAGTTATTTATTTCTTCTGGATTCTCCAAATCAATTGCACATTGTTATTCATAGTAATCTCTTCTGACCATATATCACTGTATCACTGTCTTCCCATTCATCATCTATTTGCTCGAGCGGGCACCAGTAACATCTCCATATGTCCTGTCTCATCCTAGTAGAGCCCAAGGGCATCTGCTTGTTCCAGGAACATAAAGAGCCTCAAACCATACCATCAGGACATGGGAATGAGGTATAAAATTGTTACTAGTATTTGGTTTATCAAATACGACACAGTAGCTTGCCAGGCTCTGCCATGTGGGTGGCGTACTCTTGTAGTCACCTATGATCTCCAGCATTTATTGATGAACAGCATGGCTGCTTGCAGCTGTGGCGAGCCGGACTGTTATAGGCTCTTCTGCTGGGTGGAGTTCTGCCGAGAGGGAAGTCCAGATGTGGAAAATGGCGGCCCTGATGGAGTGGGGGAGGTTGTCTGGCTTCAGTGAGGCTCTGCTAGGGTGATGTGCCAGGGCTAGAACCCGCCATCCCTGGGATGGCGGGTTCTAGCCCTGACCATATATACCTTTTAAGATTTTGTGGTAGGGGCCGGAGCAATAGCCCAGCGGGTAGGGCGTTTGCCTTGCACGAGGCCGGCCCATGCCGGCCAGGGTTCGATCCCCGGCATCCCATATGGTCCCCTGAGCACCGCCAGGAGTAATTCCCTGAGTGCAGAGCCAGGAGAAACCCCTGAGCATCGCCGGTGTGACCCAAAAAGCAAAAAAAAAAAAAAAAAAAAAGATTTTGTGGTAAATTATCCCTTTACACTTATGATTCAATTAGTTCGAATTTTCTTTTTTTTTCCTGAGTCTAGTTAAGGCTTATCAAATTTGCTTATTCTTTAGAAAGCACAGATCTTGTTTCTCTCAATCAATTTGCATTGGTTTCTTGAGTTCTGTATTATTTATTTCTGCTTTAATTTTTATAAAATTTGTATACATTATCACTTGTATCACTTGCCTTCCCGTTGTTCATCAATTTGCTCCAGTGGGCATCAGTAACATCTTCATATGTCCTGTCACATGCTAGTGTAGCCCAAGGCCAACTGCTCGCGCTCCAGAAATTTGAAAAGCCTCAAACCATTCCTTCAGGTCATGGGAATGAGGTCTATAATTGTTACTGGTTTTAGGCATATCAAATACAACACAGGTAGCTTGCCAGGCTCATTAATATATAAATATATATAATTAACATTAATATATATTAATTTTTAATTAATATCACTATCTTCCCGTTCATCATCAATTTGCTAAAGCAGGCTCCAGTAACATCTCTATATGTCCTATCTCATGTTAGTAGAGCACAAGGACATCTGCTTGCTCCAGGAACATAAAGAGCCTCAAACCATTATATTAGGTCATGGGAATGACCTAACATAATTATTACTGGTATTTGGCATATCAAATATGACACAGGCAGCTTGCCAGGCTTGCCTTGCTGGTGGCATACTCTTGTAGTCACCTCAAAATACAGCATTTATTGAAAAACCACGCAAGCCGCGAGCCGGGCACTGATAGGCTCATCTGCTGGATGGAGTTCTGATGAGAGGGAGGTCCGAGTGTGGAAATGGCGGCCCTCATGGAGTGGGGAGGGGGGATCTTCTGGCATGTTGCGAGGCTTTGCTGGAGTGGCAGGCCAAGGCTAGAACACGCCATCCCTCCCGGGCACCTCGGTGAGTAGCTGGGCACAGGGAGAGCTCCTAAAAAGGGTTGTTTTAGGAATCATGAATAACTTTAGCTATTATTTACCCAAGAATGTTTTTACCTTTCCTTGAAATTTTAAGGATAATCTGGCAGAGGGTTGATTGTAGGTTCTTTACATCCAAAAATTTTCAAAATATGATATCATTCCCTTCTGGTTGAGATACATTTGATAAATACAGTGTAAGTCTTAGGGGTTCCTTTATGTATGATCTTTGTTTCTCTCTTGCTTATTGTATGTGTTTATCTCTCTCTGTTCTTTCCACTTTGATTGCAATGTGGTTTGGTGTTCTTGTTTTGCTTTATTTTGAATGAGATTCTTTGGGCTTCCAGGATCAGATTACATATCACCCTCCTCCACCAGACCTGGAGTTACTTCCTTTTCTCTATATTTTCCCCTTTCCATCTTTCCTCCCTGAAAACCCAATGATGTGAGTGTTATTTCCTCTTAATTCTGTACTATAAATTTCTAATTCTGGCTTCATTTTTAAATTCTTAGTGTTTTCTTATTTTTATGAATGATGTTCTCTGCCATGACCTTGATTTGATTTGAACTGATTTAAATTTTGGTTTCTTCCATTCTTCTGCTGAGATCCACTAACGTATTTCTAGTTCAGTTTCATACTTTCATTCATTTACTTTCAGAGAAGCTTCTTCAAATTTTCTCTTAATTGTACCTTCCAATAACTTCATGATTTCATTGAATATTTTCAGGAATGTTGTTCAGATGTCTTCCTCACATGGTGTAGAAAGTTCTGGAATGCTTAATAGGACTATTGTTCTGATTTCTTCCTCACACAAGGCAGAAAATTCTGGCATGTTTAAAGACATTTCTGTGGTTTTGTCCGCACCATTGGTAAACATGAAGTTGACTGAAATTGTATTTGGTGATATGTTAGGACTATGGGTAGGAATCTAAACATAGCTTGTCTGAGCAATGGTTAAGGAATCATACTTGCCAAACTTAGATCATACTTATTGCGTTAAGATTGCAGGGGCTTCAATGGCTTCTGGGATTTAATGTTCACCGTCACCTACAGCAACCACAAAGTTGTGGGAACTTATGGTCACAAACTCACTTTATCAGCCATATTAACATCAGGCAACATCACAACACTTACAACCTCTAAACCCTGGTGTTGATTAGGATATTTGCATTTGTTGAAACCTATCAGTCCTCTTTACTAAGCCCAAACTAATCTTGGAAGTCTCCTGTAGTCTTTATCCTCTTTCACCAGATATAGGCTCCCACTGAATTGTCATTATAGCAGACAGTGGTAGTTTGCTACCAGATTTCCTTCTATCTCCTTTCAATCCATGGCTACAATAAGTCAGATGTGGTTTGGGTGGAGAGAGATCACTTTTTACATTTCAGTTTAGTTTGGGTTTTGGCCTAAGATGGCAGATGTTTCTCTGCCTATTTATTCTAAACCCTGATTTTAAAATAGCAAAAATTTTTCCTCTGGTGCTTCCTGCTCTAAAGAAGTTCAGAACCTAACCCTAAATGTCTGTAGGGCAAGCCACAATATGTAAGAGAAGAGAGAAAAAGAGAGGCAGAGAGAGAGAAAGAGAGACACTGGGAGAGAGAGAAAAGTGCCTGTCATAGAGACAGGCTGGGGAGAGGTGGGAGGAAACTTTAGGACATTGGTGATGGGAATAGGGCACTGGTGGAGGGATGGGTGCTGGAACATTGCATGACTGAAGCCCAATCATGAACATCATTACAATTGTATAACTTACAGTGGTATAATAAAAATATATAGATAACTAGCTAGATAGAGAGATATTGATAGCTAGCTAGGTAGTTAGTTAGTTAGTTAGGTAGGTAGGTAGGTAGGTAGGTAGGTAGGTAGGTAGGTAGATGATAGCTAGATGATATGTTCAGAACCATTATGTAGGGGGCACTTCTGAGGGCCTTAAATTATCTTGAAACTATGTCATGTCTCTAACCCACATTTAGAGTTTAAACTTAAGCTGAGTGTCAATTTCTGGCTCACCCATCCCTTCCTTTCTTTCTTCCTTCCTTCCTACCTTCCTTCCTTCTTCCCTCCTTCCTTCCTTTCTACCTTCCTTCCTTCCTTTACCCTTCCTTCCATACTTAGTTTCCTTTATTCTTTCTTCCTTTCTGAGGATGGTAGGTTTGGGACCACAGCCATCAATGCTCAGGAGTTACTCCTGGTTGGTTTAGGGGACAATACGTAATGCTGGGGGATGGAACCCAGGTCCACCATATGCAAGGCAAATGCATTACCCTAAGCACTATAGCTCGCCCTCACCCTTCTCTCTCTCACTGATCTGCATCCCTGCTTCTCCCTTTTCAATCTTTCCCTAATGCTATGCTCCTTAGTACCGAAATTGGCTGTTTCTCATCTGAAGACAGTGGCTAGATGAGCTCATTAATAATTCTTACAGTGTAGCCCACACAAGGTTCTGTGTCTAATTCAGGTATATGTTGCTATTTTTATCCTTTGTTCACAATATAAGCATACCTGTATTTTTATCAATTTAACAAGAGAATTTTATATGGTAATTAAGTTTGATGAGCAAATAAAAACTCATAGTTTTACTGATTAATTTATAAATATTTGAAATAACAAAATAATATGCATTATAATAAATTCAAATTATTCACTTTTGAAATATATTATCACTTAAAGTAATAAAACAATGATAATCAATTTTCTTTAATTTGCTATTTGTTTTTTATTACAGTTCAAGTAACATAGTTAAAGTAGCATTAAGAATTATGTTATTGGTGTACACTGAACTCCCCTGCCACCAAAATGCCCCCAAATTTTCCACCACTTTCTCTATGCCATGCCTAGGAATGTTACTCCTCTTCCTGATTTTCCACTACTGCCCAATAATCTCATTTTTGTAATCCAAGGTCAAGGTTCATCATCGTTCAAGAATTCATATTGCTTTGCTCTGTCTCTGTATACTGTGATGAATAACATTGTTTGATCCAGGATAATATATTTTTGTTTTGGTGACACGGGAATGTATCAGATCTTTCTCTCAATCTTGTCAGCCACTATTACTTTAAACTTTCTTGTAACCGAGTTCCTGTTTTTACTGCTCTCTTCATAGCTTACTATACTCAAATCCCTCTAGTTTCCCGCTTTGTTTTTATTCCTTACACTCACAAGCCCTCTCTGTCTAAAAGTTTCCACACTTGCAGTTGCTCCAGGAGGCAAGAATCAGCTTCCACATCTCTCTGAAGTTGACTCCCTTGTCATATTCCCAACTCCATCTTGACAGCAATGCCTCAGTCGGCAGGGTATCACCCTGCTTTGGTTTTCCCTCAATTTGAGCAATTTCACTTTCTGAACTTCCCTTGCTTATGTTGTTTTGATTTACTTGAGTTTTGTATCTGTCAGTCTTTCAAGGCTTAGGTTCTAGTGTCCCTTTTTTAAATCACAATATCTTGATTATCCAGAGTACTTTATCCACAAATGGGTGACAGTGCCCCCAGAAAGAGAGAAACCTCAGGAATAATCCAGGAGATTGGCAGAAGCCTGAGTTGCAGTTGGGCATGCTTTCTCTGAGTTTGCTCAGAGCAAGTAGCTTTCAGGGTCAGGGGACTACTGAGTTGTTGGTTTGTTTTGTTTATTTTTTTCTGAAAAGCAGCCATTTAATCAAAGAAGTTTGAAAACCACTGATGCTATATTAGACACTAAATACAAACATGTGAAAGAGAGAATGATGTGAATGAAAAAGAATTAAAGGAAGCAGGGGAAGTAGGTAAGACAGAAGGAAAAAAGTAAGCCTTACTGATATTCTGCTAAAAAATGATAGTGAGTTTCGGTATACGGTTTCTGTAACATCTATCTTTTCAACTTAATCAAGTAAATTAAACTCTGAAAGTTTATGAAGAACAAAGTGCAGAGTCCAATTTAGCTCAGAGGCAAGTCTCTTTTAAATAAAATTAATCTGACAGCCTCAGACCACTGGAGTTCAGCTATTCACTTTCTGGATGGCTGGAAATGAGTATGTGCCAAACCTCCTTGCATAGTCAGTGAACCGCACTCTCCACCATCTCTCTACTCACTCCAGGCCATTGCCCATCTGGTTTTTCTGGCTCACCAGATTGTGTTTGAATAAGGTTTTCAGCAAAAAGTGAATGGTGTTTGCTGACCTGAAAGGCAGTGTCCAGCAGTTGGTGTGTTTGGGGTCTACTTTCATCTGCAGATCCTCTAGACAATAGTCACAATCTCCCCCCAAAGCAATAGGACTGTTGGAGACAAAGGCAAAAAAAGAATTAAGGCAAAAATAAGAAACCTTCAGGACTAGAGAGAGTTGCTAGGGCGCTTGCTCTGAATGAGGCTGACTTGAGTTTGATCCCTAGAACCCCATATGGACCTTCAGCCTCACCAGGAGTGATCCCTGAGCACAGAGCTAGGAGTAAGTCCTGAGCACTAGCATATGTGACTGCTCCCCGTCCCCCAAAAAAAATAGATAAATAAGAGATCTTGAATTTTCAACCCCTGTTTCAACCCTGGAATTCACATGTGTCTTGATAAAATCCCGACATCACTCTGCGATTCTGTTTCCCTACCTTACTCCACACTTGCTGCAAACTAAGTTTATAATTAGTGGTATCTAGAAACTTTTTTCTATTCTAAAAATTCCATAATTATTGGGCTGGAGAGATAGTACAAGAGTTAAGACACTTGCAGTGCAGGCTGACAACCCCAGTTCAATTCCCAGCACCATGATGGTTTCCCCAGTACCCTCAGAAATAATTCCTGAATGCAGAGTAAGAGATAAGCTATGATGTGAGCACAGTCATGTGTGGCTCAAAGGGAAAACAAACAAATCAATGAAAGGTAACAAAAAAGCTTTTGCAGATCTTCCATCTAAACAAGCCCATACCTAGGCTGGGGTGATAATTATATTCCTGCCATGAATATTAGTTTTTATATTTGTTCGAAATTTCATAATTAAGGTTACTTGCACCACACCTCCTTTGACATAGAGTGGGGACAAACGCAAATTACTCTGCTTTTCTAGAGGCAGAAAAGAGGTGCAGAATGATTAAGTGACGTGCAGAGACCAGAAACTCTTGTGATTCCAAACTGTGAATCTATGGTCAAGATCTGATGCTTAAAGTTTCCATTAGAACACTACTGCTGCTGGTACTTTTCTTTGTTTGTTTTCATTTTGAAATATGCTAAAACACGTATTATTGCCTTCTCCTTTTGAATCATTCATTGCTGTTAGCACCAATGCAATTGAATAAAAGACAGAAAACTCTATTACTTCAATAAACAGCCCAAGAAAATTCTCTGTGGCAAGCAGGGAGGTAGATGGGGAGAAAGAAGGCGGATTATAAAGTAAGAGCACTAATCATTGCTTTCCAAGCAAGCTTTTTTCCTAGGTATTGAAAAAGACAAGGAAATGATAATGATATAAAAATAAATTACACAGAAATCTGATACCTCATTCTCTGAATCATGGTTTTCTCATCTAAAATATCACTAGTAATATATTATCCTTTCCAGAAAAGGTAACCACTGCCTTTTAAATTCCTCAATTAATTAGGAGGAACTTTCTCATTCTCCCTCTCTCTAGTTAAGGAAAGCAAATCAGGGACACTTACCTACACACTGAGTCATCTATACCTAAGTGCCTGTCACTTAGCTACACACTGAACCATCTATACCTAGATAGCCTATCACTTACACACCGATCCATCTTTACCTAGAGTGTCTGTCACTTACCATCATTACCACAGAAGAACCACAGACTTCTAGAACAGACTAAAGTTACCCATAAAGCTAAGTGATCCCCTGGGATCTCCAATTCAAGACTCACTACTGAATGCTGTTCTCAAGTAAATAATGCCTGTCTCTATGTCTCCCTCAAGAACAATACAGCTAAGCCAATTATCCCAGGAAATATTCTTAAAACAAAGATTTTCCATTAATAATTAAGGAAGGATCTGGAAAGGGCTGAACATAGATATAGACTAAGTAGTACTATTTTTATGAGCATCTATAAGATTCTACTCAAAAGTCTCCTCCTTTGAAAAGCCACTTCAACCTCTTAAGAGAGTAACCACTCCTAGAGCACTACATAAGCACATGTGGAGCCAGAAAACTGAATAAAGGAAGAACAAGGCATAAAAGTGGAGGTTTTTCCTCAATAAGACTAATTCTTATCCAACATTTCTTTCCTTCTCTCTTCTTTTCACCCCCTTTATTTCTTTTTATTTATTTATCTTTTTCTATTTCTCTATTCTTTCTCTCTTTATTTCTTCCTTTTTTGTTTTTCTCTCTTTATTCTTTCTTTTCTCTTTCTTTTCTTGGACCATACCTAGAGGCGCCCATGGCTTACTTGTGTCTCTGGTCAGGGACCATTCCTGATCAGAGAAGGATCAAAGAACCATATAAGATCCCAGGGAAGCAAACAAGATCAGTCTTTTTTAAATTTTATTTATATTCCACTCTTTTTTTCCTTTTTGGATGAACTTTTTGGGTCACAGCCAGAGAGAGTCAAGGGTTACTTCTGGCTGTGAACTAAGGAATTACTCATGTGTTACTCTTGGACATATTAGATGCCAGATAACAAGCTTGGGTTGGCCAAGTGCAAGGCAAATGCCCTACCCCCTGTGCTCCAGCACTCTCCAAAGGCATAGGGAACATTTTTAATAGTGATTTTTTCATTTTTCATACTTATTGAGATAAGACAATTAGTGAAACATACTAAAAATAGCCAGGTCAGACTAGAGTTTTAAAAACTCAAGCCAGACACATACAAGGCAGGCACTTTGCCCACTGTACTGTCTCTCTAACCGTAAATTCAATTTTTCTTACCTTTCAGAAATTTAGAGACTTACACTGTCCAGCTTCAGGAGTCTGTTACTGATAACACAGAATAAGAAATAAGCTTACAATGAGTTGTGTCTTTGGAGCACACCCATCATCAAAAATGACCTGGACAAGAAGACAGGTTTAAATGTCTGCATCTACTGTTATATGTATACCATTACATTTAACTGTTTTATGTAGAGAGGATATTCAGCTTCTTCATCTTTGCATAATAAATGGATATAAATTAATACATTGTTGTTATTTAGTCACCAAGGTACTTGCTACGACTCACATCCTAAAAAATTCTGGAATAACATGGCTGGTGGTGGTGTACTGAATCTGCTCATACATGCATATACTCACAATATTGTGCTCCATAGATATGAAGATATGTTATTCTATCAGCATCACCTCTAAAATGACAAAAATATCTGTATTTTTTGAAATAAGAATAAATTTTCAATCCTTTAAAAATATAAACATATATAAGATTTAGGTGTTCCAACAAATGTTTCATTATTGAGTTTCACAGTTATTATATTTATTTTTTGGGGGATGGTGGACTGTACCCAGCAGTACTCAGGACTTTGTCCTGCCTCCTAAATAAGGGATCACTCCAGGTCATGCACTTGGAATTATATGCAGTCTTGGGGATTTAACCAGGTTTGATCACCTGTGCCATTACTCTAGCCCTATCAGGTATTTCAGTATAAAGATTCAAGAACCTGCTTTTTTATACTATTCTATTAAATTTATTCATTTTTAAGTTGTGAAGAATTTATATTTTTACACAGTATAATTGGTTAATATATTTCATTATATTTCTGAATTTAAGTTTAAAAACTATTTTCCATTCCAAGTATCGGAAAGTGTCGCCAACATTTCCTTAAAATACTGCAGATCATTTGATGACTTGATCACTTGAATCCTGTTATTCATCGATTTGCTCGTAACATTAACATTACTTGTTAATGTTGCCAGTAACATTTCCATTTGACCCTATCACGTGCCAATGTAGCCCAATGGCATCTGGTTGATCAGGGATATGAAGAGCCACAAACCATTCCTTCAGGGTCTTGACAAGGAAGTCTGGCCATCCTGTAGGCGGGCGGCCACGTGATCTTTTGACATCCCGTGGGATCCAGTCAGTAACAGCTCTAGGCCAGCGGTTATCTCCAAATCACATTACATGTCCAGCCCATATGATTTTTGATGCCTTGGCAAATGAGACAGCATCCCTGATTCTGGAATAGCGATGGAGGTCAGAACTCCAAATTCCTTCTCTCACTTGAGTGAGGCGTGATATTCCAAGCATAGCTCTTTCGATTCCTCTCTGGGAGACCAAATAGCATTCTCATCCTGCTTTCTAGGGCCCAGGTCTCTGAGGCGTATGTTAATGCAGGGAGAATGGTGGAGTCAAAGAGATGTGCCCAGAGCCAGAGGTTCTTTGTCCTTTTAGCTATTTCATCGATGCCTTTGAAGGCATTCCATGCCACTCTTTTCCTCCTACTCAGCTCAGGTTTTAGGTCGTTCATCATGTTGATTTCTCGACCTAGGTACACATAACTGCTGCATTCACAGATGTTTGTTCCATTGAGAGTGAATGGGGCCACCTCTAAGAAAGACACTTTTATTCTCTCTATCTTTCTCTCTCCATTTTTTCATGTATTAAGGTACACAATACTGACACATATATCCCTTTACCTACTTTTAATACTCAGTTTTCATCTCGTGTTACTATTTCCAACTATTATTGTCAAACTGGTACCTTCTATAACTTACCTACCCTCTGATCCCCACAAGTATCTACTTGTGTAGATTCCAATCATTGACCAGCCCTCCTCACCCCTGATTTTCCTGGCCTTGGGTATTAGTATCAGAGTATTTTTTCTTTAAACCCCACAAATGAATGTGATTATTCTATATCTGTCCTTTTGATTCATTGCACTCAGCATTATTCTCTTCCTCTCCATTTAATTATAGGCAAATTTCATGACTTCAATATTTTCTAATAGCAGCATAGTATTCCAATGTGTAGATGTTCCATACATTTTTTATTTGGTCATTTGTTCTCAGGCACTCGGGTTGTTTCAGAGATGTTTGTTTGATGTTCGATGTTTGTTTGATGTTTGTCAGAGATGTTTGTTCCATTGAGAGTGAATGGGGCCTCTGGAACTAGTTTATTTTTTATAAACATAGTTTTCTTTAGATTCAGCTATAGACCTATCTTTCCACATTCTCGGTCAAAGTCAGCCAACATTTGTGCCGCTTGGCTAATGTTTGGTATTATTAGAACGATTTCATCAGCGAAGCAGAGGTGGTGTAGTTGCAGACCATCTATCTTCACTCCCATTCCTTCCCATTCTAATTGTCACATGATGTTCTCGAGGGTGGCGCTGAAGAGTTTTGGTGAAATGGTATCACCCTGTTGAACACCTCTTTTTGACATCAATAATCACTTCTTTGTAGAATGGTGAGATCCTGGTGGTAAATCTGTAATACAGCTCACGAAGGATCTTGAGCTTAAATTTAAATGCAAGAGTTTTTATATGTTTCCTGTAAAAATGGAGTTACCTTTTTACAAAGGCTCCAAACAATTTATAGAATAATTCTTGCTTTCGTTACTGATTTAAACTGTTTCCTGTACGTAGTCTTGATTGGCAGAGCCTGGCAACTACCTGTGTCGTATTTGATATGCCTAATACCAATAACAATTATAGACCTAATTTCCATGACCTGATGGAATGGTTTGAGGCTCTTTATGTTCCTGTAGCAAGCCAATGCCCTTGGGCTCTTCTAGCATGTGACAGGACATATGGAGATGTTACTGGTGCCGCTCTATCAAATCGATGATCAACGAGAAGACAAGTGAAGTGAAGTGAACTGATACATAGTATTGATAATAACATTAAAATGTAGTAGCTCTTCATGCTTATCTTTAAATTCAAAAGGTTACTCCCTTCCCTTTACTTGCTTATTGTGGCTGTTTCTGCAATGACCAGGAGTTTTACAGTTGGTTGTCACTGGATGCTTTTGACTTACATGCCGCTTATGCACATTTCTTTGTTCACTGTATCACTATCTTCCCATTGTTCATTGATTTGCTCTAGTGGGCACTAGTAACATCTCCATTAGTCTGTCACAAGCAAGTGTAACCCAAGGGCCTCTACTTGCTCCAGGGACAGGAGGAGCCCCAAACCATTCTTCAGGTCATGGAACTGAGGTCCATAATTGTTACTAGTTTTGGCATAACTGGTAATTAAGACATGGGTAGCTTGCCAGGCTTTACCGTAAAGGTGGGTAAGTGTCAGTAGAAGGCTCTGAACTCAAACATTTACTGATGAAACTTAAAGGGGAAGATCAGGTTTTCTCTTGGATGGAGCTACGAGGAACTATGGAGTCTGGATGTTGAGAATGACTGACTGCATGATGTGTGGTTTGCTCTGGCTTCTTGCTAGGCTTACTGGTATCAGTTAAAACCTGTCTAGAACTGTTTACTATGTATAAATGTGAAAGAACTTGGGAAGAACCTTATGCTAAAATCAGCATCTTTTAAAAAATATCTCGGGCCGCTTTGCCAAGTGCCAAGGAACCTGTGGGTCTGGCGTGGGTGGGGGCTTCTCTTCTGGGACAACTGGCATGGAAGCAGAGGAAAGGGCAGGGCCCAAAAACTCCACTCTGAGTCTGGCCAACATGGTCTCTCCCCCGCTTATGAGAGCAAACCCTTGGAGCAATGTTGGACTTGGCCAGGGGCTGGCCAAGCCCCTTACTGGGAGGTCAGCTCCATGGGTTGCTTCCACATGGGGCCAGCCAAGAAGCGCAACTGTGGGTCTGAAGTGAATGGGTCTGGATCTCTTTCGGGGTTGCAAATTAGCTGAGTCTGGCATGGGTAGGTCTCTCTCTTCCAGGGCAACTGGCATGGAGGCAGAAGAAAGGGCAGGGCCCAAAACCCCACTCCGAATCCGGCCAACATAGTCTTTCCCCTGCTCATGAGAGCAAACCCTTGGAGCAATGGTGGACTCGGCCAGGGGCTGGCCGGGCCCCTTACCAGGAGGTCAGCTCCATGGGTTGCTTCCACATGGGGTCAGCCGAGCTGTGCAGCTGTGAGTCTGAAGTGGATGGGTCTGAATCTCTTCTGGGGTTGCAAATTAGCTGAGTCTGGCATGGGTGGTCTCTCTCTTCCGGGGCAACTGGCCTGGAGGTGGAGGGAAAGGGCAGGGCCCAAAACTCCACTTCGAATCTGGCCAGCATGTTCTCTCCCCGCTCATGAGAGCAAACACTTGGAGCAATGTTGGACTGGGCCAGGGGCTGGCCGAGCCCCCTTACTTTGTTATTTCTTTTGTTATTCATTGGAAATCACACTCCCTTGTGGGCCTGACATCCCAAACAGCAAAGACACTGGGATCACACTTAGGCATGTGGGGACAGTGCTGGGGATAAACTCCTGTTACTACCAACCTCATGCTTGCAAGGCAGGAGCTCTACTGCTGAACTAACCAGAAACTCCTTGTCTAAATCTTTTAGAGAACAATATGTAACAACTCATGATCAGTGTAGCTTATTCTATTTGAAATAGAAAAATAATGGAATATATATACTCAAGCGGTTATTTTAATTGCTCACCAAGGCATTTTGTTGTTCTTAAATACTTTGGTTACTCCAATAGTTTATATTATACATGTATTTTCCTGGACTATCAAAACAAAATGCTGTTGATTTAGGGACTTAAATAACAGAAGTTTAGGGACAGAGAGAAAGTATAGCAGATAAGGTGCTTGCCAGGATCAATCCCCGGCATTCCTATAGTCCTCTTAGCACCAGGAGTGATTCCAAGTACACAGCCAGGAGTAAACCCTGAGCATCACTGGTGTTGCTCCAAAACAAAGTAAAACAACCCCGAAATAACACAAGTTTTCTTAGTCACTGTTATGTTTTTCTCTTGTCATATACATAACCATGTCTATCTCTCCAGAGTTCTGGAACCCCAATAAGCATTCAACCAGCCACAGGAGAAAGTGGTTCCTCCACCACTGCTCTAGTTAGGGAACAGGAGTGGTACCCTAGGGGCCGCAAGGGAGACCATTGCCCACATGCCAGCAGGAAGTTACAAAGGATGGAGCTTCCACCCATATACCTAAAAGAATTTAGCATAATCATTCCTGAGGGGGAAATGTTACAGCAGGTTGAGGAGTATAGCACCAGGTCACTTTAAATCTCCACCTCTGAAGCAAGTAGCCAGTCATGACGTAGAATAGGATTGCTGGAGGTGGGATCTGGCTGCAGATAAAAGGCTCCCAGCATCAGCCCATACTCGCTGGCTCTCCTCCATATTTTGGAACAAGGACTCTCTGGACTCCCTCCCTCTCCGCGGGACCTCCAGTCAGGAAGTACTACATGAGCCAGGTCAGGGCTTAGTGCCCACGAGCATCTCAGGGTCAGACAAGGGGCAGAATCCAGACAGAGCTTAGATGCCCAGAAGGGGGTAAAGTGCTGAACCCAGAACTCTCACCATGAGCATGTGGCTGTAGCAAGTGAGTAGGTAACCTACGACTAGGCAACAGAAACTGTTGGGGGTACAGCTGAGAGGCCCAGCAAGGGGATGAGCACAGGAATCTAGCCCAGGCAGGTGGCTGTGGCCATCTCCGGGAAAGTACACATGGGGTGTCTCCAATCCCCTCCCTCTCCCCCAGCCTGCCTCTGTGTCAGGCTCTTTACCTCTTTTCTCTGCCTCTCTCTTTTCCTTCTCTTACACATTGTGACTGGCAATATCAAATTATCATGTATAGCTCTATGCCTGTATTCAATGCTCAGTACTAGGCTGGTATTATCATTGCCAACGATTGTTAGCATGCTGTTCCCTTCCCTATCTTACCTAACCTCTGTCTCCCACACACTTGTAAGTGATTCCACTTACTGACAAGACCTCCTAATCCAAGTTTTGCCTGACCTTGAGCACTGCTAGTTGGAGAAGAGTGTGGAACTAGACACTCTGGATCCCCTTACCCTCTGAATTTTCCCCATGTAAAATGCAGGCTGCAAAGTTTAAATTCAGATCATTTCAGTTAGTAGCTTCAGTCTCCCTCCAACTTCCCTATATTTCATCCACCATTTCAGACCTTACTTTTCTTATTGGCAAAAGCGGACAATGAATCTTAAGCTTAGGTGTTTGGGTTTTCTTCTTTACGGTGATAAAAGTTGGGCAACTTGTGCTCAGCTGTGTCAGAGTCAGTGCTGTTTCCAGTGCTATAGTCTCTAGACTGCCTTAGCCAAGATGATGTTGATAGCTAAGAACTCCTGCAGAGAAAAGTATCCCATAATAATTTTGTGTCCAAAACACAAATACAACACTGTTTCCATGTGCTAACTTGTAAATGGACAGTGTTCTGTTTTGCTTTGGGGCCACATTCAGTGGTGTTCAGAGCTTATTCCTGGATCTACTCTTATGACTCACTCATAGAAGTGCCCAGGTTATCAAATGTAGTGCTAGGGATAGAACCCAGGTGCTTTACCAGCTGTAGGACTTCTCCAACCTCCACATGTCAACTTCAAATCAATAACCATCTGAAATATAAATACTTATACCTATATTTACTGCTAAATAAATAAATGAAATTATTGACTGGAGCATGTGAATGGCTGGAGCACATGGTTTTGCTTGCTCGAGCCCCGGGTGTGCCTCAGACATTGTATGGGTCCTGAAGAGTGTACTTGGAGAAGTCCATAAGCACTATCAGGTGTGGTCCTTCTAAAACAAATTCAAAGTAGATGCTTCCCACTTTCCTAGTATTATTTTTTATTTGTTTGTTCTTGTTTTTTGAGCCACACCTGGCCGTGCTCAAGACTTGCTCCAGGCTCTTCACTCAGGGATCACTCCTGGCAGTCCCAGAGGACTGTATGGGGTGCTGATGATTAAACTCAGTCAGAAACATGCAAGACAAGCATGCTGTACTATTGCTCCAGCCCCTTTCTTAAGTATTAAAAAGATAATACTTTAAATATATTAAGAGAATGTGATCTTCGATGGGATTGGCCATACTTTCAAGATGGACCCCATAAATTAATAGTACATAGTAATTGAGGCGCAGGGAGATGGTGACAGGGGTAAGGAATGTGCTTTACATGCAGTGCTGTGACTACAACCCTGGTTTGAATTCCCAGCACCAAATATGATCCCAAGAGCACTGCAGGAATCTCTTCTGAGCACAGCCCCTGACCAGCATCGATTGAAGCTGAGGGTATTACAGATATTCTGGTGATGATGAGGTCTTGATGACTATATCAAGACCAAGAAATATTAACAGCATTGTAAACTGCTACTTTAAGTATAACAACAATAATAAAGTATTTTTACTACTAAAAAAAATATTCCATTTTGTGTATATGTGTGATTATATAGAATGAATATATATACTCATACATATAAATGCTTCACTGAACAAAGTTGTGTATACATCTGGAAAAGGCAATTTTTAATGTTTTTCCAAATAATTTGTGTCTCCAAATGTTCAGCAACACATGTATATACCTTTACTTTGTCACTATGTACAGAATTGAAAACAGAAATGTTATTTTAAAATTATTGTTTTCCAGATAATTCACCTTGCTTAAGTTTCCAGTCACATTAGCACTGCCAGAAGCAGTCCTGTAGGCCTGCTTGCTCCAAAGGGATACCCCCAAGCAAATGAGTGAGAAACAAGTGTTTACTGTTGATTATTTATCATATAGGGATCTTTTAAAAGTACAGATTCTTGAGCCTCACTCATTGTCTATTAAGTAGTATTTGTGCTCATCTTTGCAAAGGCAGAGAGGCAGACATAGGTGTATTTGCAGACTACCTACGACAGTGCTTCTTATTGCCCAGGTTGGAAACTGCAGTTGGAAAGCAAAAACTCTGCAGCCAAATCTGGCAAGTATCTCAGTTTTTCTACTCAGTGCCCAGCAAAAGTAATTGCTCCACTCACTTTTGAACATCTGTGATAATCATCATGGAGCTTCTTGTTTGTTAATGGCAGGCAAGGCGGGGCTGGGGGGTGGTGATGTTGAGGAGCTATTTACCTAGTTTGCAAGCCAAGGGAGAGCTTAATTAATGTCAGCACAGAAGATTTCCTCCTCTCTCCTTGCCCTAGGAACTCACAGGGATGAAGAGAGGGATTTTTAATTAATGTTTGAAAAGCATTCTGAGATCCCTGGATGAGAGGCACTGGAGAAGGGCATATGATTATTGTTGTTATTAATAGTTGTTATATTAATGGGAATAATCCAGTTCTATATTCATTTTAGAAAACTAATGACATCAGTCAGCATGTTTTTGTGGTAATCAATTTTTAAGGTAATTAAGAGGGAAAAACTTCTAAGAAAATTATTTTTTAAAATTTGGTATTCCTTTATCCAAGAGAACTGGATAGAATTCTGAAATTCTAGGACAAAACATTTTTCTTACACTTTTCAGAAGTAAATTATAATATAAATACTAATTTCTATGTTATCGGAAAAAAGATTCTAGATAATACCAGGTATAAAAACAAGGTAGGATGGAGATGGATATATAAATGTCTAAATTTGAGCTTATCATTAGCTATATTAGTAAATGATAGCTATTATTAGCCAATTAATAGCTAATATCATTAGCCATTATTAACTTACCATTTACTATATAATGTTAGACAAGTTAAATTTTTTGGTTTCTGTATTGGTAAAGCCGGGAAGGATGTTTAAAAAAAAAGTCGTTTATTATACTTAGAGAAAGGTATAAATGAGACAAGTTAATGGAGATGATAAATGTGAAAATTTTTACCTGTCTGTAATTTGTTATTATGGTGCCTCTCTGTAATTTGTTTCTGGTGCCCGCTGGAGCAAATCGATGATGAACGGGAAGACAGTGATACAGAGATACAGTGATCAATGCAGAGTTACTGATGTTGGTGGTGATGGTGGTGGTGGTGTGGGTGGTGATGGTGATAATAATGGCCACAATGATTACTAATTACCAGCATGTTAAAAATGAATCCACATGGTTGGAATTATAGTAAAACAGATAGGGCATTGTCTTGATTGTAGCCAACCTGGGTTCTATTGCCTGTAACCCATACAGTTCCCCAAGCCTGCCAGAAGTCCCTATGCACAGAGACAGTGCATAACACCACTTTTAAAAAAAAGAACCTACATTATTTTTTAAAAGAATCAACATTATTAGGGGCCGGAGCGATAGCCCAGCAGGTAGGGGCGTTTGCCTTGCACTCGGCCGACCGGGCTCCATCCCGGCATCCCATACGGTCCCCGAGCAGTGCCAGGAGTAATTCCTGAGCGAAAAGCAGCCAGGAGTAACCCCTAAGCATTGCTGGATGTGACCCAAAAAACAAAAAAAAAAAAAAAGTCTACATTATTTATTATGGATTTTTTAAAGGAATCTAAATTATTTACTATGGACTTTTATACTTTTTAACTTAATGAAGTGAAATTTTACAAGAGAACTTTGCAACGATTACAATAAAATAATGGCTTTAGGAAGTTAGCGACCTTCAAGACTCACAGCCAACTTCAGTTAAATCCCCCATATTTCGTATGTTCCTCAAGCCCCACCAGGAGTGATCCCTGAGAATAGAGCCAGGAGTGAGCTCTGAACACCACTTGGGTATGACACCCCCCCCAAAAACCCTAAAGTGAAAATTCATCATTTTCTTATCAACGATATGCTACTTAGATTTCTGATCAAAAATTTTCTGACCTTAGACTCAGAAATGGACAGAAAGAAGAAATAGATAAAGGAAAATGATAGAAACTTAAGGCACTTTATCATTCTCACCATAATTCTTAAAACTAAGTAATAAAGAAGCAAACTCTTACTATGAAAGTAATGAGATAGTTGTTGCTTGTGGTCTTTGAATAGTCATCATTCACAGATGCTAGTCTATAAATGTCATTATATATTATAATATCTATATAAAGAGAGAGATTTCTATGAATTTGGATTCCTCTCACTCTTTAAAAATATCTCACAAGATCACAAAATACAGAAAAAGTCACCTATAGAGTTGAAGCTCTTCTAGTTGGGGCCACACCCAGTTTACACTGTCTTACACCTGTATCAGGTGGATTCCTTGTGGTTCTAAGAGGGACCATACACAGTGCCAGTATTCAAGCCAGGACCAGCTACATATAGGGCAAGCACCATAACCCTGTGTTGGAACTCTGGCTCAAAGGATGACATTTTTGTTATATTAAAACTAACTCAATGTTAGTGTAATCATTTTGTTGTAAATATGTGTAATAACTGTGGTTTATCTGTTAACTCTAGATAAACTGCTCTGCTCAAAGATCTGACATTTTCATTTGATCTTAACAGTCATCATGTAAAGTCATAATCTAAAGCTATTACTAATATAACTTTAACTGGAATATGATTCTTGGATTATTAAATATAATTATTGGACATGTAACTTGGCTTTCACTGGCTTCTACACTTTTTTAATAATTTCTTCAAAATATATTACAACATAAAGTGGTGACATAAACCTGTATCACTGTATCACTGTCTTCCCGCTGTTCATCACTTTGCTTGAGTGGGCACCAGTAACATCTCCATACATCCTGCCACATGCTAGTGTAGCCCAAGGGCATCTGCTCGCTCCAGGAACATAAAGAGCCTCAAACAATTCCTTCAGGTGATGAGAATGAGGCCTATAATTGTTACTGGTTTTTGGCATATCAATTATGGCACAGGTAGTTTGCCAGGCTCTGCTGGGTGGGTGGAATACTCTCATCTCGTGCATTTATTGAGCGTGCCAACCAGTTATGTGATATATGTAGCAATGTAATATTGTTATTTGGTTCCTGAAGTCCTATAACCTCACACGGCTGAAACAAGAAGACCTCCAATACCTGAATAAGCCTATCACCATTTAGGAAATCACGATCACGATCTTCCCGTTGATCACCTATTTGCTAGAGCGGGCACCAGTAATATCTCCATATGTCCTGTCTCATGCCAGTAGAGCCAGGGGCATCGGCTTGCTACAGGAACATAAAGAGCCTCAAACCATTATATTAGGTCATGGGAATGACCTAATATAATTGTTACTGGAATTTGGCATATCATATACAACACGAGAAGCTTGCCAGGCTTGTCAGAGTGGGAGGCAAACTCTTTTAAACACCTCCAAATAAAGCATTTATTGATGAACCCGCGGCCGCGCTGTGATGGGCTGGTCTGTTGGGTGGAGTTCTGACGAGAGGGAAGTCAAGAAGTGGAAAATGGCGGCGCCCGTGGAGTGAGGAGCGGTGGTCTGGCTTGTTGTGAGGCTCTGCCAAGGTGGTGGGCCAGGGCTAGAACCCGCCATGCCTCCCGACTGCCTCATGAACGGCTGTGCACAGGGAGAGCAAGGAACAGCTCTGCCCCCATGTGTGAGAGTCTCTGGACCAGCATATATATATATATATAAAATCATAGCAAATAAAACATCACCTAAATATTTAACAACATAGAAATTGTTGAATAAAATAAAACCATAAATACAGAAAAAATTTTGTAGCCAAATATATTAATAACATTTTGCAGATGTTTTTACAGGCTCAAAAATGCCTGAAATAATACTGGGGGGGAGGATCAGAGTAGAAAAGAAAATGTTTAATTTGTAGCAACTGCATAATCCAAAAAGGAAGTACTAAAACAACAATACCACATTGCTAATATGTATTGCCTTAGGGTGGTAGGGTTATAATGTAAAAGAATCGGTTTCTTTATACTGCTTCAAACTTTCTCTTATACAATGGTAACAGAAAGCACTGAACTTAGAAAGACTATACATTTACCATCTGTATATAAGAATCACTTCTATAGTTTTCTAAATACGTCAATATTTATCGACATGTAGGAAATAGAAACAGTAATTAAAAGTCTTCCCAAACCTTCCCAAACACAAAAGCCCAGGTCCAATGGATTCCCTAGTTAACTCTACCAAACCTTTAAGGAAGACCTACTGCCAATCCTTTTCAAGCTCTTCCAGGAAATAGAAGAAACAGAAACACTCCCAAACAGCTTCTACGAGGCACATATCACCCTGATACCCAAAGCAGGCAGAGACAACACAAAGAAATAAAACTACAGACCAATATCCCTGATGAACACGGATGCTAAGATCTTCAACAAAATACTAGCAAACAGAATCAAAAGACTCATTAAGAAGATTATACATCATAACCAAGTAGGATTCATCCCGGGTATGCAAGGATGGTTCAACATTCGCAAGTCAATCAACATAATACATCATATCAATAAGAGAAAAAATAAAAACCATATGATACTATCAATAAAGGAGAGAAAGCATTTGACAAGATCCAGCACTCGTTCATGATTAAAACCCTCCAGAAAATGGAAATTGAAGGGACCTTCCTCGAGATAGTTACAGTCATCTACCAAAAGCCCACAGCGAGCATCATTCTAAATGGGGAAAAGTTGAAAGCATTCCCCCTGAGATCAGGGACAAAAACAAGGTTGCCCACTCTCACCTCTTTTATTCAATATAGTACTGGAAGTACTTGCCATAGCAATCAGAGAAGAAAAGGACATCAAGGGCATCCAGATAGGCAAGGAAGAAGTCAAGCTATCATTATTTGCAGATGACATGACATTATACCTAGAGAACGCTAAACTCTCTACCAAAAAACTCCTAGAAACAATAGGCGCATATAGTAGAGTGGCAGGATACAAAATAACACGCAAAAGTCGGTGGCTTTCCTATATACAAATAACGGAAGAGAAGAAGGGGATATTAAGGAAACAATTCCATTCACAATTGTGCCACAGAAAATCAAACACCTAGGAATCAACTTACACAAGTGTGTAAAGGACCTGTACAAAGAAAACTACAAGACACTGCTCCAAGAGATAAAAAGAGGACACAAGGAAATGGAAACATATTCCCTGCTCATGGATGGGGAAAATCAACATTGTCAAAATGGTAATACTCCCTAGAGCTCTGTACAGATTCAATTCAGTCCATATAAGGATACCCATGACATTCTTCAAAGAAATTGACCAAACACTCCTGAAATTTGTGTGGAACAATAAACCCCTAAGAATAGCTAAAGCAATCCTCGGGAAAAAGAAGATGGGAGGCATCACCTTACCCAACTTCAAACTGTACTACAAGGCAGTAGTAATTAAAACAGCATGGTATTGGAATAAAAACAGACCTGTGCACCTATGGAATAGAATTGAGTATCCTGACACCCAACCTCAAACACATGATCATTTAATCTTTGATAAAGGTGCAACGAGTCTAAAATGGAGTAAGGAAAGCCTCTTTAACAAGTGGTGTTGGGAAAAATGGGCAGAGACATGTAAAAAAAATGAATTTGGACCTGTGTCTAACACCATGCACAAAAATCAGATCAAAATGGATTAAAGATCTCAATATCAGACTTGAATCCATAAAGTACATTGAAGAAAATATAGGAAAAACCCTCCACGACATTGAAGCTAAAGGCATCTTCAAAGGTGAAACATCACTAACAAAGCAACTAGAAGAAAAGATAAACATATGGGACTACATGAAACTAAAGAGCTTCTGCACCTCAAAAGAAACAGTGACTAAGATACAAAGGCAGTCCATAGAATGGGAAAGAATATTCGCCCAATACCCATCTGATAAGGGGTTAATATCCAAGATATATCAGGCACTGGTAGAACTTCACAAGAAGAAAACAAACAACCCCATCAAAAATGGGGAGAAGAAATGAACAGAAACTTCAGCAAGGAAGAAATTTGAATGGCCAAAAAACATATGAAAAAATGCTCATCATCACTAATCATCAGAGAGATGCAAATCAAAACAACAATGAGATACCACTTTACACCAGAGAGACTGGCACATATTCAAAAGAGCAAGAACAACAAGTGCTGGCGTGGATGTGGGGAAAAGGGGACACTCATCCATTGTTGGTGGAATGCCGGCTGGTACATCCTTTTTGGAAAACAATATGGACATTCCTCCAAAGACTAGAAATTGAACTCCCATTTGACCCAGCCATACCACTCCTGGGAATCTACTCTTGGAAATCAAAAATACAGCGGAAACACCATCCCTACTTTTATGTTCATAGCAGCATTATTCACAATAGCCAGAATCTGGAAGCAACCAGAGTGCCCGAAAATCGATGACTGGATAAAGAAGCTTTCGTACATCTACACAATGGAATACTATGCAGCTGTTATGAAGAATGAAGTTATAAAATTTGCCTATAAATGGATGGACATGGAGAAGATTATGTTGAGCGAAATTAGCCAGAAGGAGAGAGACAGATACAGAATGACTGCATTTATCTGCATAACATAAATATAAATGTACATATTATGATACCAATATCCAAGGTCAAGTAAAATATATATCAGGAGGTCTTGTCAAAGGTGGAAATTATCACAAACGTGTGGGAGCCAGAGGCTAGGTAAGACAGAAAATGGAACAATGTGCTAACAATTATCGAGGGTACTAATGCCAACCTAGAACTGAGCATTAAATAGACGCATAAAGATACACATGATAACCCTTTAATGTATGTTCTGTAATCCATAGTCTGGAGGGAAAGGAAAAGAGAAAGAGAGAGAAATGGAAAGAAATAAAGAATCTGCCATGGAGGAGGGCTGGGGGAGTGGGGAGGGAACCGGGGACGTTGGTGGTGGGAGATGGGCACTGGTGGCGGGATGGGTGCTGGAACACTGTATGACCAAAACCAAATATGAACTTTTTAATTGTAAAAAAACATATGAAAAAATGCTCATCATCACTAATCATCAGAGATACGCAAATCAAAACAACAATGAAATATCACTTTACACCACAGCGACTGGCACATATTCATAAGAGCAAGAACAACAATTGCTGGCATGGATGTGGGGAAAAAGGGGACACTCATCCATTGTTGGTGGGAATGCCGGCTGGTACAGCCTTTCTGGAAAACAATATGGACATTCCTCCAAAGACTAGAAATTGAACTCCCATTTGACCCAGCGATACCACTCCTGGGAATCTACTCTGGGAAACCAACAATACGCAGTGGAAACACCATCCCTACTTTTATGTTCATAGCAGCATTATTCACAATAGCCAGAATCTGGAAGCAACCAGAGTGCCTGAAAATCGATGACTGGATAAAGAATCTTTGGTACATCTTCACAATGGAATACTATGCAGCTGTTAGGAAAACGAGGTTATAAAATTTGCCTGTAAATGGATGGACATGGAGAAGATTATGTTGAGCGAAATTAGCCAGAAGGAGACAGATACAGAATGACTGCATTTATCTGCATAACATAAATATATATGTATATATTATGATACCAATATCCAATGTCAAGTAAAATATATATCAGGAGGTCTTGTCAAAGGTGGAAATTATCACAAACGTGTGGGAATCAGAGGCTAAGTAAGACAGAAAATGGAACAGTGTGCCAACATTTGTCGAGGGTACTGATACCAACCTAGAACTGAGCAATAAATAGAGGCAAAAAGATACACATGACAACCCTTTAATGTATGTTCTGTAATCAATAGTCTGGAAGGGAACGAAAAGAGAAAGAGAGAGAAAGGGAAAGAAATAAAGAACCTGCCATGGAGCAGGACTGGGGAAGGGGGAGGGAACCAGGGACATTGGTGGTGGGAGATGGGCAGTAGTGGAGGGATGGGTGCTGAAACACTGTATGACCAAAACCCAAATATGAACTTTTTAATTGTATATCTTTTTAATTGTAAAAAAAATAAATTAAAAAACTTTAAAAATATTGTTGTTTGGTTTTAAAAGATAAAATCTGCTACTTACAACAATATCAATAGGGAATCAGTCTTATGCCTAGTTAAATAATCCTGGCAAAGAGAGAAAACATAGAATTCTATCCATAGGTGATTAAAAATAAATAAAAACTAACAGATGAATTAAATAAAATAAATAAAGAGCAAGTCATGATTTCCAGCAGGGAAGAACATTGTAAATAAACAAAATTGGGATGATTATGATGAAGCACAAAAGTTGATTCAATTGTGAACTTACAAACTGCTTTTAAAGGAGATATACCTGTAACATATATTATAATACACTAATTTAATTTTTAAAAGTACTATGGTAAATTATATTACTATGGTATAGTAAAGAAAAGTGTAATTATTTAAAACCTTAGAGAATAAAATGGTGATATTTCAAGTTTCCTTTTAGATTGAATTTTTAATAAGAGAACAGAAAAGCAATATATATTCACAGCATGTTTTTTTCATTAGTTATTCTTCAGAGAATATCTATTATGTTTTCTAACTGCCCAGTTTAGTTTTGACATTAAAGATATAGCATCAAGTAAAAAAAATGATCTTTGTCCTCCAGAATTTCACATGATAGTGGAGAGAAGTTAGCAATAAGCATATGAAAATTCTAATAAAATTGAAGAATAGAAAATTACAAGCAGAGAACTAAATCAAGATAATAGCAGGAAAAGAAACCAAGTAATCATTTTCATTGAATATTCATAGAAAGCCTATAATAATGGAAATATTTGTATTTACATTGTCAGAAGGAACAAATTCAACAAAGTTGTGCAAAGAACAGCACGATCTTTTAAAACGGAATGGGCTTGGGACTAGAGAGCTAGTAAAGTATGTGGGGGGCTTGTCTTGCTCAGAGAGCATTAGGTCCAAACCCTGACAGTCTATATGATTCCCTGAGTCCTACCGGCAATGATTCCCTGGACACAGGGCATCACCATGCATACCCCAAAATATAATATAATATGATATGATATGACATGACATGACATGATATGATATGATATGATATGACATAACATAACATAACATAACATAACATAACATAATATAATATAATATAATATAATTTAATATTATATAATATAATATAAAATAATTTTTAAAAATTTACAATATGAAATGAGTATATATATATATATATATTTTAGAAATAGTTTTTGCACTGAGTTTTTGTTCATTTCCACCACCAACTTTGTATGTGTTTGTCAAGTCTCTCTGAATGAAAGTCTTTTATTTTACTGAACAATCATCATAGCCTATTTTTTCAATTTAATTGGTGTTTAACTTTCCATTGCACAATTGCAACATAGTATAATTCAATTCATGATGCCTACTGGAGGATAAACAGAATTGCACCATACCCTTGGAATATGTATGCCATTTGTGTTCTCACGCACACTGCAAGCTAAGAGCCTAGAATTCTCCACATATGCAAACAATATATGCTGGGACGTCAGTGTGTGCAAACAAACCCCTCTTAGACCACTTGTGCTATTTATTTCTATGTGTGGATGACAAGTAATGATCAGCACCTGGTGCCGACCAAAGTGGCCCTCATTAGATCCTTGAGTAACTAAGAGTTGGAACCTCATACAAATAAAATGTTTGGCAAAACTTCAAAAAGATAGAAATTTTGAATGTTACAGATGGAGCTGAAGATAATGAACTGGGGCAAGTGACAAATAAAAACATCTTGTGTGAGCAGCACCGAGGACCAGCAAAATCAATGACAGAAACAGGCTCTTCAGACACAGAGAAATAAACTTGTTTGTATTTTGCAACACTTCAATATGTTTTATCACCATGTAATATTTTTACTATGATGCACAAATCAATAAAACTAATGTGTTAACCTTTTCCAGTCAAATTTAAAATAATATTCTCTTAACAGAAAAAAAATGATGTTTGTTGATTTGGAATATTCACAAGTATTTCATGTGAATTACTTTTTCTTAATTTCACTTCAAAGACAGGAAAATCATAAATGATTTTTAAAGTAATATCAGAACAATTTTTAGGGGGTAGGTACTTTAGGGGCTACACCATTCTGTGTTCAAGGCTAACTCCTAGGTCTGTGCTCAAGCATAATTCCTGTTGGAGTTCAGGAGACCATATGTGGTACCAGGTATTGAACCTGGATCAGTCGCATGCAAAGCAGTGTCCTACCCCTGTACTATTTCTCCAGCCCCAGCAGCAGCATAAATTGTAAAAGCCTTGCATAATGGTTGCACCATACTTTTTCACAAAAGGAAATGGCATAAAATCTGTGACAATATACAGTGAAACAAGATAATAATAAATGTATACAATCCTTTGGTGATAAATGGTGGTTATATGAGTTTTTCAAAATGGAAGGAGTTGACTTGATGAAAAACTAAGAGGCCCATTGTGCTTAGAAGATGATGTTGTGAAGTCGCTAAAAGCCAAGTTACATAGATATTTACAGCTAGAAGAAAGGTTCATCATACACTATGGGAAAGACCTAACAAAAAAGAATACATTTATGATTTTTGAATATTGACTTTATAACTCAACAATGTATACTAGTCTTCTGTTGTCATTTAATTTTGTATCAATTATATTTTATCATAAATTTAAGACTAAAATAATAAAAAGATTATAGTTACATTATAAGTCTGGTAGAGTAAATTAAGCTAATAAGGGATAAGAAGAGAAGTAATGAATTTGAATGATTTTATTCCCCTCTTGTCACCAAAAGATTAAGGCATAGAAAGTTTAATAATAAAGACATAAGCGTATCTAATTATATTAGGATAACATCAATAAAAATAACATGCAAAAAGGGCAACAGAATATAAAATGAACATGAAAAATTTTAATAGTAATGATTTCATCTTTGTATGTAAAAAGAGTAACTTCAATCACAAAAGTAAAAAAATGGAGGCACTGGAGTGATGCTGCAACATGTGTTGTATACAAATGGTCCCAAATAGAATGCCAGCACTACATACGGTTCCTGAGTATTGCCAGAAGTGATCCCTGAGCAGAGATGGGAGTAATACTGAGTATGCTGAGGTTAAGTCCCAAACCAGCCAAAATGAAAAATAAAGAATAAAAAATAAATAGGGGTCAAGGGTGATAGTTCAATAAGCTAGAGTTTACACTATGCATGAGGGAATCCTGAGTTCAGTTCCCAGTACCACACTGATTCCCTGAGCAACACCTACAAAGGTGATTAGTTACAATCATCCATGAACACTAAGCTGGAAACAGTCCCTGAGATCCAAGGAGTGTTTCTTACCCCCAATATAATAGAATTAATAAGGAATTAATGAACAAAATTAAACCTCTGAAAATATATAACTAGAGAAAGCACACCTGGCTGCAGTGTGGCCAGAAATTGTCTACAGCACTGGGTACCACAGACAGCAGAGCCTGGTCGGTGCACTAAGGATCATGCTCGGTACACACAATGCCATGGCAGATTTAACTCCTGGGACTATGCTTACAAGAATGTGCTCTTACACAATGTGTAAGACTCTAGGACACCACCATCTCATTTGTTTATTTTTTATTTTGATTGTCTAGCAGCTATACATCTTAGAACTTTCCAGCACAAAAATGAATGTATACATCTGTGGATATATGTTTATATATACATATTTGCTAGAAAAATGTAATTGGAAAGTTACCACAATATCACAACAAAACAATATACTTCCCCATTGGTATTTAATATTTTATAGGAAATAATAACAAAAGAAAAGAGGTATATAAACAAATAAAGCAAAGGTGAGAGTTGTCTGTATTTGAATTCACTGTTATCTTTCCATTATATTAGTAACCACTGAAATACACAAATAAACAAGTAAAAAGCTATTTCATAACAGATAAGCTAACGTCACTAGGTTTAAAAAAAAGGTAAATTAAATTAGTGTAAAAATATGTTAACTAACATCACTTGATCACTTGATGTCCTGTTATTTGTCGATTTGCTCAAGCGGGCACCAGTAAAGTTTCCATTTGTCCCTGTCACGTGCCAGTGTAACCCAATGGCATTTGCTTGCTCCAGAAATACAAAGAGACTCAAACCATTCATTCAGAGTCTTGATGAAGAAGCCTTATCATCTTGTGGTTGGGCGGCCATGTGATCTTTTGACATCCTGTGGGATCCAGTCGGTAATGGCTCTAGTCCAGCAGTCATCTCCAAGTCTCATTACATGTCCAGCCCATCTGATATTCTATGCCTTGGCAAACAAGACTGTGTCCCTGACTCTGGATCATCGATGGAGGTTGGAACTGAATTCCTTCTTTCACTTGAGTGAGGCATGATACTACAAGCATAGCTCTTTTGATTCCTCTTTGGGAGACTTGAATAGCGAATAGCATTCTCATCCTGCTTTCATAGGGCCCAGGTCTCCAAGGCATATGTTAACGCAAGGAGAATGGTGGAGTCAAAGAGATTGGCCTGGAGCCGGAGGTTCTTTGTCCTTTTAGCTATTTCTTCGATGTTCTTGAAGGCATTCCACGCCCCTCTTCCTCTTACACAGCTCAGGTGCTAGGTTGTTCATCATGTTGAGCTCTCGACCTAGGTTCACGTAACTGTCGCATTCAGAGATATTTGTTCCATTGAGAGTAGATGGAACATCTTGAACTAGTTCATTTTTCATGAACACTGTTTTGTTGAGATTCAGTTGTAGACCTACCTTTCCACATTTGCGGTCGAAATCATCCAGCATTTGTGCCGCTTGGCTAATATTTGGTGTTATAATGGAATAAAATTCAGTTGATACCAAAAAAGCTAGAGTTTAAATTTAACTAGGAGTCTTTATGAGCTATAGAACAAATTAGTTAAAATGACTCTATGTTTTAATATATAGAACTATATTTCTTAAACATGTATCAATATGAGTATAATATTCCCTTTGCCAATCTATGTTTTATAAAAATTCCCCTCTAGTAATGCCAGTTATTCATGTTTTAAAAAGACATATAGATTCGTAAACTAATCGGAAAGCATTAGTGTTTAAGATAATGCAAGAAATGTTTCAAAGAAATTTAATCTATGTTTAACCTATATTAAAAATTATATAACATAACCTATCTTAAAACATTATATAATTATAGAACATAACCTCCACAATTGGCACACATAATCTGGCTGTTATAATTGTAACATTTTATTTCTGTAGGTAAAAGAGCATGTGATTTTTTTCATGTCTGAATTGCCTACCTCTCACTTAAGTTTAAAATGTCTGAACTACCAGAGATATGGCTCACTGGTAAAGCACCTGTCTTGCATATGTGAGTTCACTACCCACATTCAGTTCCTAGATTTTCTGGTATGATCCTCAGTGCCACAAACAAGTGTGCGAGCAATACAACCAGATGTGAAATCTCGGTCATAACACAGCTGAGCATACAAGAGTACTGCCACCAAATGTGTGACACTACAACAATAAAAACAAAGACATTGATGAAGAATACAACTGACTGGTTCAACACTTCCATGATTGCGCAAAGAATGCCGAAAGAGAGAAAAAGGACACAAAAGGACTCCTGTATTCAAAAACCCTCCAGCTCATCCACCAACGTGGTAATGCACTATCCTCAGGCGACCAGATACTAACATCCAAGCTTGCCAAGCAGTGCAGAGAAGCGATAAAGGAAGACCTCAAGGAGAGAAGAGCAGAAGTGCTGGAGGATGCAGCAGAAGCCGGGAAAAGCATTCGCAATGCCTGCCTGTCCTTCGCCAACTATAAGACAAAAATGACTGCCTTCCAACATCCTGATGGATCTATTAGATCTTCCAGAAAGGAAATGGAGAAGATTATCCATGACTGTTACTCAGATCTCTTTGATAGCCACGTCCACCTACCCACATACCAAATTCTGCAGGATGGATATGTCATTCCCAACGTTCTCCCTTCTGAAATCCGACATGCCACTTCATCGGCAAAGAAAGGAAAAGCACCAGCCCCAGACAAGATCAAAACCGAACACCTGAAGAATCTGCTGTCACTTCTCATCAATACACTAGCTCGACACTTCACACACTACCTGACCGAATGTAAGGTGCCCCCAATGAAAAACTAGCAGGACAGTTCTGCTGTTCAAGAAAGGAGACATTCACGACATTGGCAACTATCGCCCCATCTGCCTGTTGTCCTGTCATATACAAACTGTTCACTTGAGTCATCCTGAACAGGATTGGCAGAACATTAGATGAAGAACAACCATGTGAGCAGGATGGCTTCTGAAAATGATTCAGCACAATCGGCCATATCCACACGATGACAAAATTCATTGAAGTCTATAGAGAATTCAAGATGCCTCTCTGTCTCACTTTCATTGAATTAAAGAAAGCCTTCGATTCTGTGGAGACTGAAGCGGTTATAGAAGCCCTAGTCAAACAGGGCATTCAAACCCAATACATAAAGATACTTCGTGAACTGTATCATGGTTTCACCACTAGGATCTCGACCATTCTACAGGGAAGTGATCATCACTTATGTGTACCTAGGTCGAGAAGTCAAAAGAGGAGGTCAGCAGGGTGATACCATTTCACCAAAACTCTTCAGAGCCACCCTCAAAATCATCATGCGACAATTAGAATGGGAAAAAATGGGAGTGTAGATAGACGGCTGGCAACTACACCACCTATGCTTGCTGATGACATCATTCTAATAACACCAAACATCAGCCAAGCGGCAAAAATGCTGGCTGACTTCAACAGAGAATGTGGAAGGATAGGTCTACAGCTGAATCTCAACAAAACTATGTCCATGAGAAATGAACTAGTTCCAGAGGCCCCATTCAATCTCAATGGAACAAACATCTCTGAATGCAAAAGCTATGTGTACCTAGGTCGAGAAGTCAACATGATGAATGAACTGAAACCTGAGTTAGCGCAGGAGATAAAGAGTGGCATGGACTGCCTTCAAAAACATTGAAACAATAGTCAAAAGAACAAAGAACCTCTGGCTATGGGCACACCGCTTTGACTCCACCATTCTCCCTGCATTGACATACGCCTCAGAGACCTGGGCCTTATGAAAGCTGGATGAGAATACCATTTGGGTCTCCCAAAGAGGAATTGAAAGAGCCATGCTTGGAATATCACTCCTCACTCAAGTGAGAGAGAGAATCCAGCACTCCTACCTCCATCGCTATTCTAAAATCAAGGATGCTGTCTCATGTGCCAGAACATCGAAAATCAGATGGGCTGGTCATATAATTCGATCTGGAGATGACCGTTGGACTAGAGTCGTTACCAATTAGATCCCACAGGATGCCAAAAGATAGCATGGCCGCCCACCTGAAAGATGGTCAGACTTCCTTAACAGGACCCTAAACAAACACTTTGAAGCTCTTAATACCCTTGAAACAGACAGATGCCAGTGGTGACGGTGGGCAGCCTTGTCTTGTCCCTGATCTTAAGGGGAAGGCTTTCAATTTTTCCCATGGTGTATAATCTTTTTGATGATTCTTTGGAATCTATTTGCTAGTATTTTGTTGAAGATCTTAGCATCTGTATTCATCAGGGAGATTGGTCTGTAGTTTTCCTTTTTTGTGACATCTCTGTCTGCTTTGGGTATCAGGGTGATGTGTGCCTCTTAAAAGCTATTTGGGAATGTTTCTGTTTCTTCAATTTGACGGAAGAGCTAGGTCCACTTTAAAGGTTTTGTAGAGTTCATTGGTGAATCCATCTGGACCTGGGCTTTTGTGTTTGGGGAGATTTTTGATTATTGATTCTATCCCCTTGATGGAGATAGGTTTTTGAGGTATTCCACATCTTCTTGTTGCAGCCTTGGGAGGCTATAGGAATTCAGGAATTTGTCCATTTCTTCTAGGTTCTCTTGTTTCATGGCATACAGGCTCTCATAGTAATCTCTGATGTTCTTTTGAATTTCTGTGGTTTCTGTTGTGATGTTCCCGTTTTCATTTCTGATTCTTTTTATTTGGGTTCTCTCTTTTCCTTTTCGTACAAGTCTTGCAATTGGTTTGTCAATCTTGTTTATTTTTTCAAAGACCAGCTTTTGGTTTTGTTGATCTTCTGGATTTTTTTGACATTCCATCTCATTGATTTCTGCTCCAAGTTTTATTATTTCTTTCTTTCGGCTTGGGTTGGGCTCCTTTTGTTGATCACTCTCTAAGATCTTAAGTTGTGAGGTCAGACTGTGATGGCCTTTTCTTCTTTTCTGATGAGTGCTTGAAGAGCTATGAACTTGCCTCTTAACACTGCTTTCGCTGTATCCCAAAAAGTTCTGGTAATTCGTGTCTTCAGTCTCATTTGTTTCCAGGAATCTTTGGATTTCCTCTTTGATTTCTTTTATGACTTGCTGGTTGTTCAGCAGTGAGTTGTTTAGTTTCCAGGTGCTTGGTATTGGTCTCCGTTTTTTTGTGTACAATTAACTTATATTTTCAGTGCATCATGGTCTGAAAAAATAATTGGCACAATTTCTATCTTCTTGATTTTATGGAGGTATGATTTATGGCTCAGCATGTGATCTATTTTGGAATATGTTCCATGTGCACTGGAGAAGAAAATGTATTCAGCTTTTTGAGGATGAAATGCCTTGTATATGTCTACCAGCCCTCTTTCTTCCATCTCTTCTTTTCGGGCCAGTATTTCCTTGGTAAGTTTCAATCTTGTTGATCTATCCAGGGTTGATTGAGCAGTTGAAGTCTACTCTAATTGTAGTTGAAGTATCCAACTACAATTGTGTTGCTATTAATGTCTTCTTTGAAGTCTATTAGTAGTTGTTTTAGGTATTTTGCTGGCCCCTCGTTGGGTGCATATATGTTTAATAGCATGATTTCTTCCTCATATATGCATATTCACTATTAAGAAATGACCTTCATTATCCCTTCTGACCTTCTTTAGCCTATAGTCTATGTTGTCAGATACCAGTATGGCTACCCCAGCCTTTTTGGATGGGTTGTTTGAGTGAAGGATTGTTTTCCAGCCTTTATTTTGAGCCTGTCTTTGCTCCGATTGTTCAGGTGTGTTTCTTGAAGGCAGCAGAATGTCGGATTCAATTTTGTGATCCATTTTGCCACTCTGTGTCTCTTAACTAGTGCATTTAGACCATTGACATTGTGAGAGATTATTGTCATGGGATTTTGTGCCATCTTTCTGTATAGATTGGTTGTTCTTTTGGGTTATGTCTCGTCTTATAGTTGATCTTTCAGTCATTCTTTAAAGGTTGGTTTGATTTTACAAAGTTCCTAAGCTGTTGTTTATCCAAGAAGTTGTATATCTGTCCTTCAAATCTGAGTGAGAGTTAAGCTGGATAAAGAATTCTTGCTGAGGCATTCATTTCATTAAGTTTTTTTACTATATCTCACCACTGCCTTTGGACTTGGAGGGTGTCTTCTGAGAAGTCTGCTGAAAGTCGAATGGATGCTCCTTTGTATACAATTTCCTTCTTTGATCTTGCTGCCTGAAGAATTCTGTCTCTGTCTATGGCATTCATTACTTTGACTAGGGTGTGTCTTGGAGTCTTTTTTATTGGGGTCTCTTCTTGCTGGTATGTGTTGGGCTTCTTGGATCTGGATGCCTTCGTCCCTTTAACTCGGGGAACTTTTCAGCCAGGATGTTTTTAACTGTTTTAATATCCTTGGGGTTACTTTCCTGTCCCTCTGGGACTCCGATGATTCTTATGTTGTTCTGCCTGGCTTCATCCCATTGTTCTCTGTTCTTTTGCTGATCCTTTTCTGGTCTTTTTTCCATCTTATGTTGTTCTCTGAGTGCTTTCTGCAGCTTATCTTCAGTCTCACTGATTCTCTCTTCTGCTGCTGTCATCCTACTGTTGAGAGCCCCTATTGTGTTTTTCATTTCTTCTACTGAGTTTTTAAGCGATGATATTTCTATTTGCATGGTTCTCATTTCTGCTCTCATTTCCTTCCCGTAATTTATTGACTGCTCTTTCCAACTGCTTCGCTTATGTTCTCCTGTATTTTATTGGACATCTGCTCCATTTTTTCGTTGACCTCCTTAAACATCCTACCAATTTCTTCTCTAAATTCATTGTCAGAGAGATCATGCACATCTGCATTCTTTTTTGAGTCTTCAGGGTTGATTCCTTCATCTGTTCTTCAAACTGGGGATCTGCATTGTTTCCCCCATGGTGTTGCAGTGTTCAGGGATAGATTCCTCTAGTGTACTGTTTCTTCTTCTTGAGGATATTACCTTCCCTTGGTGTTGAATTTCCTAGTTTTTGTATTAATATCGGCCGTGTGGTGGCTGCCTGCCCGGCCAGCTGCACACCCAGGGAGAATATCTGAGGTGTAGACAGGCCGGTGTGAGTGTTCAAAATGTCCGTTTACTTCCGCTTCCGCTCGGACTTCTGGGGGTTGTAGTTCCACCTTCTACTGAGGCCTGGGGGCTCTACCACAACCCCAGGCGCCCACCCGCCCAGCCGCACACCCCAGGGAGCTGCTTTATTTCCTCTTAAATCATTGAAATTATTCTCTGTATTACCAGCATTCACCACAGGGCCAATATATAGGAATTTGTTGACGTCAAACATCACTCAACATCACCCTTATATTTTCACTGAAAGGAATACTATGGGAAGGGTTTAGGAGTGCCACAGACAGGGACATATGGCACAGCCCTGTTTTTTTTTGAGCTGCCCATTCATCCAGAAGAGATTGCACTGTCCTGTCCCCTTGGTTACCCTGAATGGTCACTTGGCTATTCAGCTGCCCTTATTATTGTAATCCTTCATATGGCCATCTGCTCTGCTCACGTGGGAAAGCTGGCCCCAGGGGAGGAGTACTCAGCTGCCCTGCATCTTCAAATCAGGTCAATTACACCACTGCTCCTTAATTGCTCATGATGGCTGGGCTATTGTTTATGACTCATCACTAATTTCCAGTTCACTGTGACTGAAGATTCTAAGCTAATAAATGTTCCAACCTGTCCCCCAGGGTCACTGGAATCATTCAGGGAGGACATGTTGTACAGCATGCTGGGTTCCATTTGACACCCTTGAGGCCACAAAAGTTCAATTGGAAGTTAAAATCATAACACAAGAAAAGGTATTTAAAGGCAGAAATTCACTTTCAGTGAAGAGTTTCAGAAAGAGCACAATCCTAACAAAAGTTCTCATCAGTTACTGAGCAGCAACCTGCAGCTTGGAGGATAATTGTTAGTTGGTGCTGATGACAGCATCTGAGAAGTGACCAGTGCCACAGGTGGCTATGGTGAATGACATTTTGTGCCAAGTTTGGGACCGTTAACAAATTTTGTAAGGTGAAATAATCTTTCCAAGTCTCCTCCTTTAAGACACTCTTGGAGTCAGATAATACAGGATGTAAGGTGCCTTACCCCAATAGAGAACCAAAAATGCCCCCCCAAATATTGCTAGGAAAACCCTGAACTCCACAGGGTGCTTTCACTTTCTCTCACTTTATTGATAGCATTTTCCATAATTACTGAGCATGAATATCTCTATCAGTTAACATTTTCAGTTTAGAAATTAAAAAGTATTTAAGTCTATAATCACAATCTGTATTTCCAACATGGTTTCAAACAGAAACAAAACATAAGTTCATTGTTGTTAACTCAATGAAACATTCGTTCTTGGAATTTAAAAAAGTGATACATAGAAACTTCACTTAAAAAGTTGTAGAATAAAATCTTCATGCATTCTAAGTACACATGCTTTCCCGTTTCACTCAGAAGTGATCCTGCTTTGCTGTTTCCATGGAAGAACACTTCTCCCCACCTAGTGGTAGCTAAGCCAAATAAAATAATAATAATAATGTCACAGCAAAGGAAAAGTTACTGTAATTTAAACTTATATTTTCCTCCAACATGTACAAGATGGTCAGACTTCTTCATCAAGACCCTGAAGCGGTTTGAGGCTCTTTGTATTCCTGAAGCAACCAGATGCCATTGGGCTACACTGGCACGTGATATGGTCAAATGGAAATATTACTGGCACCCGCTCAAGCAAATTAACAAATAACGGGATGTCAAGTGATCAAGTGATTTTCCTCCAATAAATTTATGTACAACAGCACCCTTTAAATGCATGTAATAATATTTCTTTCTTTTTGATCCATGGTGTGCTCAATTGGTTTTATATTGTTGAATAACCCCATTTAAAATGTTCTAAATAAACCAATTTCCAGTTTTTTTTAAAAATATTGATTTTTCAATATAAATTTAGGAGCTAATATTAATGTAATCATGCAAGAAAAATATGGAATGCAGGTTGAAAAAGAAGTAAAACTAGAGGTAGAGA
>JAJIBD010030524.1:0-20134 GCA_021461705.1 Cryptotis parvus
TTTCCTGGTACTGTCAGGGACTCCGGCGGCGTTCCCAACAGGAAGGCATGGAAGTTGGAATAGGACAACACTTCTCTGTGTTCAGGGTTTACTCCTGGTGGAGGCTATTGCCACACCTGTGTTCCAGGGACTTCAGCCCTGGTCAGCTGCTTGCAACTAAAGTGCCCTAACCTCTGTATAGTCTCTCTGACCCCATACGCAGGTTTTTGTGCATTTTATTTTGATTTTAAATTAGAATAAAAAATGCTTTTTCATGCCTGTGTTTCTTATATGCTTCTTTTCTCAGTTGAATTAAACTGTTAAAAAGTGGGACCACAGCAACCTTTATATACATAATTAATCTTCCAGAAAATGTTTATATTTAACACTATGTAAATTGCTGAAGACACTATAGATGAGATTGTGCATGTTTGACATTATGGCTATCATTTCTAAAATATCAACACATGGTGCATTATAATCTTGATTGTTTCTTGTCGGGAACGCCTGCCAGGGTCCCCGACAGTGTCGGGACTGAAGTTCTCTTCACCTCCGAGGACACCGGGAGAACAGACAAAAACTCATGAGTCGGTGCAGTTCCAAAAATGGCTTTCAATAGTACAAAAGCTCTTCCACAGCAATCCAATATAATGAACAAACTCTAGCTCTGGTCTGAATTTAGGCCATACAAAAGAGTCTAAGTCTTCCACCAAAGAGAGAGGATCTTACCTGAGCTGAGTCCTACCCAGAAGAAGGAGCAAAAAGACCAAAGAGCAAAAGGCCAAAAGCCAAAAGCCGCGGGAGCCAAAAGCCACAGGAGCCAAAAGCTGAAGGCTGAGGAACCAAAAGCTGAAAGCTAAAAGGTCGAAAGTCAAAAGGTGAAGGGGCCTCAAGTCAGTCCCCTTATATACACCAAAGTAATCCAACCAGGAGGGTCATGTCAACAAAGAACTCTAAACAGAGTGTAGTGCCACACCCTATTACAGGTATAAACAAAGGTTATGCCAAGATCTAATCCTTTCTACCAAGATTATCTTTTATGTAAAACACTGGAGAGGGCTGGTATAAAGTAATACATCTTAATTTTATGAGCTTCATGTAATCTAGATGGTACCCACAAGTTTCTTCTTATTATTATCTGCCCCAGGGTGATTCTGAGTATCTTGTTCTCGTGTACTGAAAGGGTCACACTCGCCTGATTAGAGCAAACTAGTATGATCCTTCCTATAGTCTTCCTATAGTCTCAGCGTAGCCAGGGTGGTAGTCTCCTGGTAAATTCTAACTGTCCCACGCTGGGTGCAGTGGGTATAAAGAGGAGCTGTGCCTAATCTAGAAAACATAGAAGTCTTAGTAGATGTATAAGTCAGAAGTTATTCAATCAAGGTGACTTCTGTAACTGCCACACCCTCTAGCAAGTGTTTACATAGAAGAGAGGTCTCATTAGAATGAACCTTGACTTAAATAGATTAAGCTGAGAGTGGGCAAAACAACAAAACTCCCAGAATAGCTAAACCTGACTTCCAACAGTTTCTCCTTGAGTTAAGTAAATATTTATTTAGTATTTAGGTAAACAATCTCTTGTTGGTGACAGAATGTACTTTGGGTGTCTAACAAATAAATAAGTGTGATAGCTGATGAAAATAAGCTTCTAAAGAAAGATATTGCCATTAAAAGAATTTAAATTTATGTTTTAATTTTCGCCCAGTACATTGAAAACTTTTTTTCTCTACTGAATTTGCTTTGGTAGTAGTTTTCTGTATTGAAATATTCCATTGTCTATGTGGAATATAGTTTTATTATTTTGGGCGTTTTAGGTGATATATTATTGATATCCTTGATAGAAATTTTTTAAATGATGTTATGCTGACATATGTTCTTGATATTTAGATAGATTATAGAAGTGGCTTATATTGATTTTGGGACTATTCTCTATTTTACATGGGGTGTTTGTTCCATCCTCTGTAGTTGGGTTTATTAGTTTGAAAGGGTTTTTTGTTTTTGTTTTGAGACCACACTGACTGTGCTCACAACTTATTCCTTTCTCTTAACTCAGGAATTACTCCGGTGGTGTTTGGTGGACCACATGGGTTGCCGGAGATTACATAGGATACAGATGACTCAGGTCAGCTGTATGAAGAATGTTGGATTCAGTTTTTTTAATCCATTTTGCCACCCTGTGTCTCTTCATTGGTGCATTTAGACCGTTGACGTTGAGAGAGATTATTGTCATTGGATTTTGTGCCATCTTTCTGTTTAACGTTGTTGTGGTTTGGGGTTGTCTTATTTTACAACAGACCCTTCAATCCTTCTTTTAGAGTTGGTTTTGAGTCTATGAATTTCCTGAGTTGTTGTTTATCCATGAAGTTGTGTATCTTTCCTTCGCATCTGAAAGTAAGTCTAGCTGGGTAAAGAATTCTTGGTGAGGCCTGGAAGTTCATTGAGTCTTTTCACAATATCCCACCATTATTTTAGGGCTTGGAGTGTTTCATCTGAGAAGTCTGCTGTAAATCTCAGGGATGCTCCTTTGTATGTGATTTCCTTCTTTGATCTTGCTGCTTTCAGTATTCTATATCTGTTTATTGTTTTTGTCATTTTAATAAGGATGTGTCTTGGAGTATTCTTATTGGGGTTTCCTCTAGCTGGTATCCTTCGGACCTCCTGTATCTGGGAGCATGCTTTCTTCAGTTCGGGAAACTTGTCAGCGATAATGGCTTTGACAGTTTCTTCTTCATCAGGGTTTTCTTCTTGCCCTTCTGGGACCCCAATGATGTGTATGTTGTTCCTTTTGGCTTCATCCCGATTTTCTCTGGTAGTCTGTTCATTGATTGTGAGTTTTTTTCCCATCTTCTGGTGTTGTCTACAGAATTTCTGAACCTCATCTTCGAGATCACTAATTCTTTCTTTAGTAGCTGTTACTCTGCTTTGGAGGCCTTGTCCTGTGTTTTTCAGTTCACTTACCTCATTTTTAATATCTGTCATTTCTGCTTGTACTTTGGTCTGAAATTTACTCAATTCTGCTCTCAATTCCTCTTGTACTTTACTGAGTTTGTATTCCATTGTTTCTTTTATTTCCTTGTACATCTTTAACAGTTGCTTACGAAATTCCTTTTCAGAGAGGTTATATAGCTCATCGTTATTGCTGGACTCATCGGTATTAATAACTTCAATCGTAGAGCTTGAAGGACTTTATCGCTGCTTTACCATAATGACTATCGTAGGTTGAAAATGAGTGTTCTGGGTGACTAGCCAGTAAAGTTAGTAGGTGTCTGAATTACTTTGCAGCTAGGGACGTATAGCAAAGAGTGTAGGGGACAAAGCTTAATGTTATGTCAGGTAGAGAGAATAAAATTTGCGGACGCGCTAGCGCCTGCGCGGTTTTGAATTTTGAGGTGTCTGTGGGTGGTTCAGGTGTCAGGGGTCAGGGTGGAGGTCTTGCAGTGGGGAGTTCCTGCGCCGATGGGTGCGGGTGGGGACCCTCCTCAAAGCTGGAGCCGTTTCTCCTGGAGCCCAGTGGTCAGGGCAGCCGCCGCGGGGAACGCACCTGGTGGGAAGAGCGCAGGGATCTGCTGGGCGTCGGGGCTGGATGGCGCCAGAGGGAGTTCCTGCGCCGATGGGTGCGGGTGGGGACCCTCCTCAAAGCTGGAGCCGTTTCTCCTGGAGCCCAGTGGTCAGGGCAGCCGCCCCGGGGAACGCACCTGGTGGGAAGAGCGCAGGGATCTGCTGCCTTTCTTTATTTCTTTCTCTTTCTCTTTCTCTCTATTTCTCTTTCCCTTTCCTTCCAGACTATGGATTACAGAACATACATTAAAGGGTTGTCATGTGTATCTTTTGCCTCTATTTAATGCTCAGTTCTAGGTTTGGGGTGTTGTGGGTGGTTCCGGCGTCAGGGGTCGGGGTGGAGGTCGTGCAGTGGGAGGTCCTACGACGCTGGGTGGGGCTCGGTCCCCTCCTCAAAGCTGGAGCCTTTTCTCCTGGAGCCGGGTGGTCAGGGGCTGCCCGCCGCGGAAATGCACCTGGTGGTAAGCAGGAGTAGGATTCTTGAGTCCACTAGGTTTTCAGAACAGAGCAAAGACTTAAAAACTTGCTGACACAGAGTGTCATTCTCCCTGACCTGCCTTCTTCCTCAAGATCTGCCACACACACACACCAGATCTCTAGGCTGTCTTCTTGACTATCTTCTCCACCCTGGTTTTCTGGTGGTCTTCACTGGTTTAGAAGGCCTCCACAGAGAAGGCCTACCTGCAAACCAAAGCTAGGTGTCCCTCCAACTACCTTTATAGCACCCCATTGCCCAGGTCACAGCACTTGTCACCAATTATGAAAACATTTAGATACTTGACAGGTGTTTTATAATGTCTCTTTAAAATTTTTCAAGTGCTAATCACGAAGTGGATGGGAAGCATGCAGCCTATTTTTCTCCAGAGGGAATAAATCGGTGAGTCTGGAAATAAGCTCTACAGCCAATACTCTTCATCGCCAGGATTTTGGCCAAAGATATATTTTTTTCTTTGGGGTCACACCTGGTGATGCTCAAGATTATTCCCTGAAGGTGCTCTAGAGACTTTGTGGGATGCCTGGGGTAGAACCCAAGTACGCAGCGTGCAAGGCAAACACCCTCCCCATTGTACTATCACTCCTGTGTCCAGATTTAGGGCGCAGCGTCCTGTGGGGCTGCAGGGGCGTCTTCTGCGGATCCAAGGTACTCAAGCTGGACAAGACACAGCACCCAGTCTGCGGCCCCGCAGGCTCAGAAGATGGGCTGGAGGCGCGGGGCGGGCATGGTGGCAGTCTCGGGCGGTTCCGGGGAGCACAGCCAGTCCGGACCCGCAGATGACAAAACCCAGGCCCCTCACCCTCCGCGCTGGCTGCAGCTTCACTGGTGGAGGAGCAGGGAGTGCCTGGAGTCTGCGGCTGCTTGGAGGCCTGTGTGCGGGTCCCTGGAGACAACGAAGTCCAGGCGCCCTGAGCACCTTCAACTTTCTTCTGCCGCTCGGAATTAGGGGTACAGCGGGTGCGAGGGGGAGCGAAAGTGCTTGAAGGGCTGTAATGAAACTCTCCAGAGTCTCGCTGTGGAAACTTGAGTTGTGGGTTTAGACCTTGATGAGAATCCTGTGTGGGCCAGGATCTCAGCTCCCCCTCATGAGCCAAGATTTCCCAGAGAGACCCCCAGGACTCAGGCCCTGAGTGTAGCTGTTGGAGTTGGGAGACTTGGAGAGAGATCGAAGGAGGTGAAGAAACCCTGCAATGGAGCACGCTGCTCCCCAGTACTTCGAGCCAACCTGAACAACAGACCTGCATTTGGAGAGAATTCGGCCCATTATGGAATCATTAGTTTAGTTGTTGGCGCTAACACATTTATCAATTCTTCTAAGCTTATCAGTGCTTTAATTTTCTCTCAACCACCTCCCAAACCATTGAATGTAGTTTTTGCTGTCTGCATCTCTTTGAGCAGTGTTACTCCTCGCATACTTACCTCCTGGCATCGAAAAGGACACTTAAACAGAGATATTTTTTAACTTTTATTTTGTAAGTCACTGTTCCATGCAGTTGGAAGGCTGATCATGATTGGGTTTCAAGTCACACACTGTTCCAACACCCATTTCTCCACCAGTGCACGTTCCCACCACCCAAAAAAGGAGGGTAAACCACCTTTAACCTCCTCCCCACCCCCCATCCTGTCTCTATGGCAATTACTTTCGTTCTTTCTAGCACCCTCTCTCTCCCATTCGGCATTATGATTTGCAATACAAGATACTGACAGGTTACCATGTTTGCAGGGACAGATATTTAGAAATCAAATTTACTGTATCTTTAAATGTCTATCATCACACATCGTATATATGTGGAACCTGTACTGTGAGAAAAGGGAAGCTGCCAAGGAGAAATACTTAACCAGGTCTCTTGAGAGTTGTATTTAAAGTCCTTGATTAAGAGGTATGCTGAACACTAATCTCCTGCACAAGTCTCAGACATGATTCTTAGGTGTTCTGGAAGTGTAGGTTCATGACTGCCAGAAGCAAAGGGCAGGATTATAACAAAATACTATAGTCTGACTGGCTTAAACATGAGAAATACATTTCCCCTCAGTCTAGAACCTAGAAGTCAAAGATCAAGGAAGACATTGTCATTTTTCCATGTATACAAATGACCTTTATCTGTGCTGGGTGACATAGATTCTGAAGCAAAGAAACAGATATATGCAGATAAAAAAGAGATAAAGAGACAGAGAGAAGCAGAGACAATTCTGTTTTCTTACTTCACTTGATCACTTGAATCCCGTTATTCATTGATTTGCTCGAGCAGGCGCCAGTAACATTTCCATTGGACCCTATCACGTGCCAATGTAGCCCAATGGCATCTGGTTGATTCAGGAATACGAAGAGCCCTCAAACTGTTCCTTCAGTGCCTTTACAAGGAAGTCAGACCATCTTGTAGGTGGGCGGCCACGTGATCTTTTGACATCCCGTGGGATCCAGTCGGTAACGGCTCTAGTCCAGCGATTGTCTCCAAATCGCATTACATGTCCAGCCCATCTGATTTTCGATGCCTTGGCAAAGAGACAGCGCCCCTGATTCTGGAACAGCGACGGAGGTCAGAACTCCGGATTTCTTCTCTCACTTGAGTGAGGCGTGATATTCCAAGCATAGCTCTTTCGATTCCTCTCTGGGAGACCCGAATAGCATTCTCATCCTGCTTCTCATCCTGCTATGTTTTCTTACACCGATAAAAAATAAATCATCAACAAAACACATAAATATCCATAATCAAAAAGCTCATGAATCTAATCAATTCCATGGTTAGAAACATAACAATGAAAGTAAAGAAAAACAATAGCAACATAACAAAATAATTTGTTGTACACAGAATAAAAGTTATTTAAATAATGGTATTATTCTCATTTTAAAAAACACCATAAAGGTTAGATGATAATAATAGCTGTTATGCTGGAAAAGAAAAGAAAGTTATCCTAAAAAACCCATATTTACTTAAAATATCATTTAAAGATAAAGGAAATTTTCACACGAATAAAAAACTAAGAGAATCAGAACATCTTTAATACTAAGGTAAATTCCTGCAACTAGATTATCCAAAAATAATGCACACTTTGAGGAATGGGAGATAAAAAGTTAAAGGTTGTAAAGATCTGAAAATATCATAGCCCCTATTCTCCTAAGATATTTTAAACATGTGTAGAATTGGAATCAGAATGTATAATTTTCCTAAATAATTTTTGTGCATGTAGATTTAATATGTAAAATGAAAAGATAAAGAGGGAAGTAAATATACGGCAAAATAAAATGTGCTAACAAACAATTATAAAGAGATAGGGTCTGGAGCGATAGTCCAGCGGGTAGTGGCGTTAGCCTTGCACTCAGCAGACCCGGGTTCGATCCCTGGCATTCCATATGGTCCCCCGAGCACCGCCAGAAGTGATTCCTGAGCGAAGAGCCAGGAGTAACCCCTGAGCATCGCTGGGTGTGACCCAAAAAAGGAAAAAAAAGAGACACTAGAAAACTCCCAAACAGTTGGAAGCCATACTTCTAAGGGCTGGGAGATAGTCTAAAGAGCCCGGCAAGCAGAAGGGTCGGAGTTCACTCCAGCACCACACCATGCCTATTCCCCAGCACTTACAAGAATAGCCAGAATGACCCTGGTATCTCTTGGCCAGTGAAGCATCAACAGGCTAAGCGTGAGCATCTGGTTCAATTAACCCAGTACTGACAGGAGATACTACAGCGGGCAGGGTACTTGTCTTTCATGTGAGAGACCAGGTTCGATCCCCAGCATCCCATATGGCCCCACAAGCACCGCCAAGAGGGATTCCTAAATGCAAAGCCAGGAGTAATCTCTGAGAATCACCAGGTTTGGCCCCCAAACTAAAAGTGAATAAATAAAAAATGAACAAATGTTGAGAGGAGTAACAAGAAAGAAACCACTCCACTTCTACATAACACACAGATCATCCAATGAAAACCTATTAAGAAAAATTGAAAATATTTTGAAAAGAATAAAATACATAGAGGTCGTTAAAATCGAAGATATAGTGCTGAATCAGAATAGAGAAATATACAGAGGTAACTAGCTATCTTAGAAATTGGAAAGCAATTCAAAGTGAAAATCTTGCATTCCCACTTTAAGAAACTTGAAGAAAAGAAGTGCCTCCTGAACCAGAGGGGTAGGGAAGCAGGAATGGTATCTGCTTGCAAGGAGCCAACTGGTTTTGATGGCCAGCCCCATCAGGGAGTAAATCCTGAGCACCACTAGGTGTGGACCAAAAACCAAACAAACAAGGTGACTCCTAATGAGTGGAAAGGAAGAAAATAGTTGGGAAATAAAACAGAAATCCATGAAGTCCAAAACTAAAACTGAGCTGTGTCCAGATTTACTCTGGCTCTGTGCTCAAGGATCACTCGTGGTGGGCTCAGGGAACATACATGGTGATGGGGATTGAACCCTGGCTCCCTGCGTGCAAGGGAAGTTCCTTACCTACTGCACTATTGCTCTGGGCCCTAAAAATTCTGTTTCTGGGAGGCATTTATTTTATTGCTAATAATGGCTAGTAATTTCACCTGCAATATGACAGACTTAATCCCAAATTATGTAATCAATGACTGGAAATGAAACAAATCTTTTTAGAAGAGGAAATTATTTTCTTTACAATTTGAAATTTTATGGGAACCTTTATGTAAAGCTAAAAATGAACACATTGATTTTCCAGGGTAAAGCTCTTTGACAATGATAGGGACAAAAAAGGAATAAGCAGGAAAAGATTTGGACTGAAGAAAAGGAATTATCAGTATGGAATATCACAGGGTGACCAAGGAGGTGTCTCATAGGTGACCTGGATGACCTGGGCCCTTCAGGATAATGACCAGATGGTTCCAGATGTCCAGACACCAGAAGATAATCATCTCAGCATAGTTCTCCCTTTATTCAGTGGCTCACATTCTTGGGTCACAATAAAGAAGTGCTCATCCACTCCCTTACCCCCATCCTGAGTTTTAATAAAAAGTATAAATGGGGTAATATTTCAGTGTTTCTCTGGAACACCCTTCAAGAGACACCTCCCATAATTTGGGAGCTTGCCTACATTCCTTTCTCTTTCCTTAAACAAGTCTTTTCTGAATCAGGCCACATGATCTCCAACCACTGCTAGCTGAGAGCCAGAAACTGCTGTAATAGCCCCACTACCAGAGAATATAGAATACATTCTGGGTAGATTGTGGCAAAAAATAATAACAACAACAACAACAATCAATGGAAGTCCCATTACAGTGCAAATAAAATACAGATGCACGATAGATTATTCCAGAATTAGCAAATAAGGGCGGAAATATAGATTCGGGACAGAAACAAGAGAAATCAACTAGCAATGGACAAGACATATTTAACCAGATTATCTGTAAGTTTTCATCATAAACTTTGAAAGCCAGGATGAAAATGGATGATATATTGAAAATGCTAGAAGAGAAAAATTAAACCAAGAATCCTATATCTAGCAAAATCGTCTTTTGCAAGTGATAGAGAAACTAAGACAATCCTAGAGAAATTTTTTAAAACTAAGGCCTGGGACTGGAGCAAGAGCACAGTGGGGAGGGCGTTTGCATTGTATGCAGCAGACCTGAGTTCGATCCCTGACATCCCATATGGTCACCCATGCACCACTAGTAGTAATTCCTGAGTGCAGAGCCAGGACTAATCCTTGAGCATTGCCAATGTGACCTAAAAAAGCCAAAAAAATAAACAAACATTAGATCTATTCCAATCATTGACCAGTCCTCCTAGCCCCTGTTTTGCCTGGCATTATATATTAGCCTCATACAATTTTTAAAAAAATATTTTATTATACCACCGTGAGATATACAATTACAAAGATATTCATAAGATGTTCATATTTGGGTTTTGGTCATACAGTTTTCCAGCACCCATCCCTCCACCAGTGCCCTTTTCCCACCACCAATGTCCCCTATTCCCTACCTACCCCCCCCCTAGCCTGCCTCTATGGCAGGTTCTTTATATCTTTCTCATTCTCGCTCTCTCTTTCTCTCTTCCTTCCCTTACACATTGTGGATTACAATAAATACATTTAGAGATTGTCATGTGTATCTTTGTGCTGCATTTAATGCTCAGTTCTAGGTTGGCATTAGCACTTTCGACAATTATTAGCACACTGTCCCATTTTATGTCTTACCTAACCTCTGACTCCCAAATGTTTGTGATAATTTCCACCTTTGACAAGACCTCCTGATCCATGTTTCTCCTGACCTTGGATATTGGCATCATAATATGTAATATATATATATATATACATATATGTATATATATGTCATGCAAATAAATGCGATCATTCTACATCTGTCTTTTTTCCTTCTGGCTAATTTCACTCAACATGATCCTCTCCATGTCCATCCATGTGTAGGCAAATTTCATAACTTCACTTTAAGAGCTGCATAGTATTCCATCGTGTAGTTGGTCCAAAGTTTCTTTATCCAGTCATCAGTTCTCGGACACACTGGTTGTTTCCAGATTCTGGCAATTGTGAATAGTGCTGCTATGAAAATAAAGATCAGATGGTGTTTCTGCTGCGTGTTTTTTGTATTCCCAGGATATATCTCCAGTGGTGGTATGACTGGGTCAAATGGGAGCTCAATTTCTAGTCTTGGAAAGAATGTCCATATTATTTTCCAGAAAGGCTGTACCAGTCAACGTTCCAACCAACAATGGATGAGAGTCCTCTCTTTCCCTGCATCCATGCCAGCACTTGTTGTTCTTGCTCTTTTGGGATATGTGCCAGTCTCTGTGGTGTAAGATGATATCTCCTTGTTGTTTTGATTTGTATCTCTCTTATGATTAATGATGATGAGCATTTTTTCATATGTCTTTTGCCATTAGAATTTCTTCCTTGTTGAAGTTTCTGTTCATTTCTTCTCCCCATTTTTTGATGGGGTTGTTTGTTTTCTTCTTGTAAAGTTTACCAGTGCCTGATAGATCCTGGATATGAACCCCTTGTCAGATGGGTATTGGGTGAATATTCTTTCCCATTCTGTTGACTCTCTTCATATCTTGGTCACTGCTTCATTTGAGGTGCAGAAGCTTTTTAATTTCATGTAGTGCCATATGTTTATCTTTGCTTCTAGTTGCTTTGTAAGTGGTGTTTCACCTTTGAAGATGCCTTTAGTTTTAGTGTTGTGGAGAGTTTTTCCTATACTTTCTTCACCGTACTTTATTGATTCAGGTCTGATATTGAGATCTTTAATCCATTTTGATCTGATTTTTGTGCACGGTGTTAGACAAAGGTCCAAATTCATTTTTTACATGTTGCTGCCCAGTTTTCCCAGCACCACTTGTTAAAGAGGCTTTCCTTGCTCCATTTCGCACTCTTTGCAACTTTATCAAAGATTATATGATCATGTGTTTGAAGATGGGTGTCAGGATATTCGATTCTATTCCATAGGTACACAGGTCTATTTCTATTCCAATACCACACTGTTTTAATTACTACGACCTTGTAGTACAGTTTGAAGTTGGGAAAGGTGATGCCTCAAGTCTTTTTTTTCCCAAAGGATTGCTTTAGCTATCCATGAGGGTTTATTGTTCCATACAAATTTCAGGAGTGTTTGGTCAATTTCTTTGAAGAATGTCATGGGTATCCTTATAGGGACTGCATTGAATATGTACAGAGCTCTAGGGGGTATTACCATTTTGACAACGTTGATTCTCCCCATCCATGGGCAGAGAATGTGTTTCCATTTCCTTGTGTCTTCTTTTATTTCTTGAAGCAGTATATGTAGTTTTCTTTGTACAGGTCCTTTACACACTTGGTTAAGCTGATTCCTAGGTATCTGGTTTTCTGTGGCACAATTGTGAATGGAATTTTTCTTAATGTCCCTTTCTTCTCTTTTGTTATTTGCATATAGAAAATCCACCGACTTTTGTGTGTTGACTTTGTATCCTGCCACTCTACTCTATGTATCTATTGTTTCTAGGAATTTTTTGTAGAGAGTTTAGGGTTCTCTAGGTATAATATCATGTCGTCTGCAAATAATGATATCTTGACTTCTTCCTTGCTTATCTGGATGCCCTTAATGTCCTTTTCTTCTCTGATTGCTATGGCAAGTACTTCCAGTGCTATATTGAATAAAAGAGTTGAGAGTTGGCAACCTTGTCTTGTCCCTTATCTTAGGGGAGGCTTTCAGTTTTTCCCCATTGAGAATGATGCTCACTGTGGGCTTTTGGTAGATGGCTTTGCCTATATTGAGGAAGGTTCCTTCAATTCCCATTTTCTGGAGGGTTTTAATCATGAACAGGTGTTGAATCATGTCAAATGCTTTCTCTGTGTCTATTAATATGATCACATGGTTTTAATTTTTCTCTTATTGATATGATATATTGTCAGGGAGCAGCTGGGGTCCCCAGGGTATACTGGGAAGCAAGTTTCCTTCTACCTCTGAAACAGCAGGGAATGGATGAAAACTCAGTAATCTGAGGCAGTTTTTTTTTTCTTTTTTGGGTCACACCCGGCTACGCTCAGGGGTTACTCTTGGCTCTGCACTCAGGAATTACTCCTGGCGATGCTCAGGGTACCATATGGGATGCTGGGGATTGAACCTGGGCCAGCACAGGCCGGCCACGTCCAAGGCAAACGCTCTACCCACTGGGCTATGGCTCCGGCCCCCAAAGCAGTTTTAAAAGGGCTTTACTATATCACAGGTTCCGATATACCATCCAAGAGCAGGGGAAAACCTCCGGACTCTGGGTTCCAAACTAGGCCCCAGCCATGTGTAGGCCAAGATGGCTGCCACCACGTGTTGAAACCCAATAGAGAATGGAGAGGATGGAGAAGCAAAATGCCAAGGTGTTGTAGGCAGGCAGACAGGGGGGGCGCCACAGGGCAATAAAATTCCTGAAGAAGAGATCCAGAGCAACACCTGATTGAAAACCCAAAACCAAACTTGGCAAGACCACAATCAACAACAGACCCTGGGGAAGGGAAGGCCAGAGGGAATGTGTGAATAGCTTTAGGTGATTAAATTCTCCTGAGGGAAGTGAATCAGCCTTCCCGCCCAGAACCCAGCTCAAAGAAGACTCCAAATCATTCCAGTCAAAGAAGACCACTCCCAAAGTCTACTCCCCTTGGCAACAGCCCTAGAAAGCGAGGTTAAAGCCCTATAAGGGAGTAATTTGGGGAGAAATCTATAAAAAGCCATCCTCACCAAAGGACAGTGTGCACATGCAGCCTGGACACACATGTTGCCTCTTGGCACACATGCTCCATGGACACACATGCTGCCTGAGCCCATGTGGCCGAGCACATGTGGTGCCTGAGCAAGTGTGTTGCCCGCATCTCCCCTCTTGAGATGTGTACTCTCTCTTTCTTTTTTTCTCTCTCCTCTCTTTCTCTCCTCTCTCTCTCTCTCTCTCTCCCTCCTCCCTCTTCTAAAACCTCCTTAATAAAGTCTGTAAAACTTCATTGCTCATCGACTCCCGAAAATTCTTTTTCTGTGAGGAAGACAAGAACCCTAAGGCAGCCCTGGGTAAGGCCTAGGACTGATTTTCCTTTCCTGCAAAGAGCAATTCTTCACTCCAGCCTGAGTCCGTGGCTCCACGAGAAACCTCCGGTGGTGGGGGATCAACTCCCATGCCTAGAGATCAAGCGGACATCAGGTATGGTTTGGCGGCCACCTTGTGGGGCTGGTGGGGCTCAAGGCCCACGCCGTGCAGGGGGTGATGCAGGAATGTCCTGTCGGGTCAGAGGCGCAGAGATGAGACACCAGGAACATGATGTATATCCATTAATATTTTTAATGATCACCAGCCTGAGGGGCAGCAGTTCTCATCTTGGCAGCTGACTAACCGCAGCTAACTGACTTTAGCTGACTAACCTGAGCTCACTGACATGCGCTCACTCATTTGAACTAACTCATTTGACTGACTGACCACCTCCACCAAGACCCCAGCCCTCTTATCCCATCGTCTCAAAGGGCAATACAGCTTAAAAGTTTGCATGGTTTACATTACAAAGACAGTTCACATTCATTGAATAGGACTTAGGAATAATAGGAAGGAGACAACCAGGAACCAAAAGCCTGAAGGGGGTGCTATCTAGGTAAGATGAGATGAACAAAAGAACGCATTACAGTTGCTAATGCAGCCTTCTGGACTAACCCATGATGGCAAGGTCAGGTCAGACAGAAGAACAAGAAAAAACCTGTTTTTTGCCTAACTTTAAGCATCGTCTATTAGACTCCATCTTGGGATAGTTATAGCTAACAGGGAAATGTGCAGAGAAATGACCTAGTATACCCCTTGTCTGGGTACCTGCAGCTTGATTAACTGTCTCATTAGGGATTTCTACATACTAATTCTATTGGGAGACAGTCTGCCAGAAGTCCCTGTGTATCTGTTAACAGGCAGTATCCATCAGACCTTCCTTCGCATATCCTTAGATCTACCTTTTGCTAACACAGGGGCTCATCGCAGACTTTATCAGTCCTTAGCCTGCCCAGCGGGTCCCTGGTGGCAGAGGCGGCGAGGGGAGAAAGCCACCATCTCTCTCTCCCCTTCCGGGCTCACATAAGTCACCCGTGGGGTCCACCTGCAACAAAGGGAAGCCGAAACGGCAAAAAACGAGAGCTTCTTTTCTTCTTGCAGTTTATTTTATAGATAGAAATCCGCCTCAACTTCCCAGCCAAGCGAATTGCAGGCTGGGCTATCTAGCGATGAAAACAGGATAATAGCTCTATAGAAATGCAGCATTTCAGGTTGCCTTCTGGCTGTATACAAGAAACCAGAGCTGATTCAAAGCCTCCTAGCAGAGCTGGGAGTTAAATGTAGCTGGAAGCTAAATAGGGAGTCACCCAACAACAGGGTCAAATGCCCTCAGGTAATTTCTCCCAGCACCTCACTGAGGCCCTTTAGATGCTAATGTTTTGAGCCAATATCTGCCTGGAAATGCCTTTATAGGGTAGAGAAGGGGTTTCGAAGATGGTATGCCTCTGTACCAAAGACTATACTAATGCCAGTTAAATATTTCTCCAAGCCTTCACAAGAGTATCGTCTACTTCAAGGTAGTTTTTGTATTTTAGTTGCCTTTGAGTTATCAGGGAACCATGCTTGATTGCTTGGAGGCAAACAGCATTTCTCTCTGGTCTAATTACTTAGAGATCCAACGTGGCCTGGCAAATATGCTGGTAAGATCTAGCTAGTCCCACGATGATTGTGGTAGCATGAGAGAATATTTATACCAGCCAGTACAGAATACATGGTCAGATAAACTGCCACATTTAAACTAGCCCCCTATCTACAAAGTGACCTGCAGGAGGCAATACAGGGCAGATGCAGAGCCTCTTAGGTGTCCTGCCACAATATATTATGTTATATTATGTTGCTTGACTTGCGAATGTTGAACGATCCTTGCATTCACGGAATGAATCCTACTTGGTCATGATATATAATCTTTTTTATAAGGCTTTGGATTCTGTTTGCTAGTATTTTGTTGAAGATCTTAGCTCTGTATTCATCAGGGAGATTGGTCTATAATTTTCTCTCTTTTGTTTTGTCTCTCCCTGCTTTGGGTATCAGGGTGATATGTGCCTTGTAGAAGCTGTTTGGGAGTGTTTCTGTTTCTTCTATTTCCTGGAAGAGCTTCAAAAGTACTGACAGTAGGTCCTCCTTAAAGGTTTGGTAGAATTCACTAGTGAATCCATCTGGACCTGGGCTTTTGTGTTTGGGCAGACTTTTAATTACTCTTTCAATTTCCTCGATGGTGATAGGCTTATTCAGGTATTGCAGGTCTTCTTGTTTCAGTCATGGGAGGTTGTAGGACTTCAGGAATTTATCGATTTCTTCTAGGTTCTCATGTTTCATGGCATACAGACTCTCAAAGTAATCTCTGATGATCTTTTGTATTTCTGTAGTTTCTGTTGTGATGTGTTGTGATGTCCCCATTTTTATTTCTGATTCTGTTTATTTGTGTTCTCACTTTCCCTGTCCTTACAAGTCTTGCCAGTGGTTTGTCAATCCTGTTTATTTTTTCAAAGAACCAGCTTTTGGTTTTTATGAATAATTTGGATATTTAAATTTTTTTACAATTACAAAGATATACAATTAAAAAGTTCATATTTGGGTTTTGGTCATACAGTGTTTCAGCACCCATCCCGCCACCAGTGCCCATCTCCCACCACCAACGTCCCGGTTCCCTCCCCCTCCCCAGCCCTCCTCCATGGCAGGTTCTTTATTTCCTTCCGTTTCTCTCTCTCTTTCTTTTCCTTTCCCTCCAGACTATGGATTACAGAACATACATTAAAGGGTTGCCATGTGTATCTTTTTGCCTGTATTTAATGCTCAGTTCTAGGTTGGCATTAGTACCCTCGACAATTGTTAGCACATTGTTCCATTTTCTGTCTTACCTAGCATCTCTCGCTCCGCACGTTTGTGATAATTTCCACCTTTGACAAGACCTCCTGATAAATGTTTCACTTGACCTTGGATATTGGTATCATAATATGTACATATATATTTATGTTATGCAGATAAATACAGTCATTCTGTATCTGTCTCTCTCCTTCTGGCTAATTTAGCTCAACATAATCTTCTCCATGTCCATACATGTATAGGCAAATTTTATAACTTCATTTTCCTAACAGCTACATAGTATTCCATTGTGTAGATGTACCAAAGCTTTTTATCCAGTCATTCGATTTTCGGGCACTCTGGTTGCTTCCAGATTCTGGCTATTGTGAATAATGCTGCTATGAACATAAAAGTAGGGATGGTGTTTCCGCTGCGTATTTTTGGTTTCCCAGAGTAGATTCCCAGGAGTGGTATGGCTGGGTCAAATGGGAGTTCAATTTCTAGTCTTAAATGGGGGGATTTTTTTTTTTTTGGTTTCCAACTCATTGATTTCCTCTCAAGTTTTATTATTTCCTTCTTTCTGCCTGGGTTAGGCTCCTTTTGTTGATATTTTTCTAATGTTTTTGAGCTGTGTAGTCAGGTTATTTATGTGGGCCCTTTCTTCTTTCCTGATGAATGCTTGCAGAGATATAAACTTTCCTCTTAACACGGCTTTTGCCGTGTCCCGCAAGTTCTGATCATTGGCGTCTTCATTTTCATTTGTTTCCAGGAATCTTTGGATTTCCTGTTCTATTTCTTCTATGACCCATTGGTCCTTCAGCAATGAGCTGCTCAGTTTCCAGGTGGTTGGTTTGATTCCACTGTTTCTGTATGTGGTTAACTTCTATTTTCTGTGCATCATGGTCTGAAAAGATAGTTGACTCAATTTCTATATTTTTTATTTTATTGAGGTATGCTTTGTGGCTCAGCATGTGGTCTATCTTGGAAAATATTCCATGTGCACTAGAGAAAAATGTGTGTCTTCAGCTTTCTTTCCATGCCATTGGGCTACCCTGGAAAGTGATAGGGTCAAATGGAAATGTTACTGGCACCTGCTCGAACAAATCTATGAATAACAGGATGTCAAGTGATCAAGTGATCTAGGCGGGCACTGATCTTGCTGTGAACTGCTCTGACAGGTGTACTTGTTCTAGAGCCATTTATATTTTCTTTTTTTTTGATTTTTGGGTCACACCGGCAATGCTCAGGGGTTACTCTGGGCACTGCAATCAGGGATAACTCTGGCGGTGCTCAGGGGACCTTATGGGGGATGCAGGTGTTGAACCTGGGTCAGCTGTGTGCAAGGCAAATGCCCTCCCTGATGTGCTGTCCTGATGGTCCTAGTGTAAGGGTTGGCCACCCTATGGGGTGACTGATGGGAGCCTCAGAACGCCGCACCTACCAAGGAAAACTCTGAGAGACCAAGTCCTATGCAAAAGCAAGGGTTTTATTAAAAGCGAGTATACTCGGGCTCATAGCGGGTGACCCCAAACGGTCAGTGGCTAAGAGTCCCGAACCCTTCCAGGGAGGATCTTTTAGGAATAATTCCGTGCTACAGAAAAGCCTGCATAACTATCCAATAGGTTTAAAATATTACATCAAGGTCTGCGGCGCAGGCAGCAATCACTCTGCACCAGGTAACCATCACCCCACCAATCTGAGCGTGCCTAATACTTCTTTCTATATTTGGCACGGCATGGGCCCAGTCACGTATCATACCAAATACTGGAGGGGGACATCAGATGCACAACCTCGGGAATGTTTGCCTTATAGCCCTCCCTGGAATTATTTGCTTAAGGCCCTTCCCTGCTGTGCTCTTGTCTTGTCGAGCCATCATTTTATCAGTTACCTCTGGTTGAGATATCATTTTATTTAGCTACCTCTGGTTCCTGACTTTTTTGTGTTCTGTGGGCGAGGGCCATTTTTTCATTCCCCTTTTCTTATAGGGGGGTTCTCTAATCCTAGAGACCATTAGAGACCTTCACTCCATAGGGCCTGGATGCTGTTGCCTGAGTACTAACAACTTGAATTCACCCACCCGGTCTCTGATGAATGCAAATAGCCTATCAAGAAGGCAAGGCCCAACTGTCAAAATCAATAAGAATATGATGAGGGGGCCGGCTGGGGCTGAAAGCAAGGTAGGTAGTCAGGGGGACTGCAAAACCAAGACTCCAACCACTCTCTTCGTGCTTCCATCACTATCCCAGAGTGGTCTGCGTAGAAGCAGCACTTTTCCTAGACTAGGTTGCTTCACTGCCACGGGGCTCTTTCCTGTCAATTTATCCACATCATATTTCTTTTAAGATTTCACAGCTTTATATTTTTTAAGGGAAAATGGGTAAAGGTCCATCTTCTGGAGCTGCTTCATGCTGACAAAGGACTGTAGACCCTGCCTTTGCAAGGGGTGAAATCTTCTAAATGGGTCCCATGCAATGTAATGAATGGATCAGATTTTCTGGAAGTTGTTATTATCTGCAAGAAAAGATCTGATCAATTAGGCTAAGAACATTACTTAGAAAGGATTAGGCCCTGGAGGAGTAAAAGTCCCTCTTTGCCCTAGTGAGGGGCAGAATACTTTGCTGTTTTAGAAAACACAGTGTTAAGGTAACACAAAATTGAAGCAAACATTTTGTGTCCAAATTTTTCTTATAGAAACACCAAGTCACCTCTCTGGCTTTTTGTACAACATAGAAAAGTCTTTCCTCCTCTCACTGAATGTAGTTAGAACCAATAGATGACTATACACTGATCATCTGAACTTTTGCACAAAGTCAAACTGTCGATCCTTAAGATTTACTGACACATAAAACACAGTTCTGAGTTACTTTAAACTGCCCTTGTTTTGTCCCTTCCCATGGACAATTGTTATTCCCAATGTTACTGGATGAGGTATTGGTACCATGATGGCTCAAGAATTAAAAGCTTTTAAAATCCTTATGAATCTTAGAATTTCCAAATGACCGTGTACTCATAGAACTAAGAATAAACTTCCAACCAATTTGGATGCTAACTTGAAAACCCTTGGCCTATTAGCAAACTTAAGCAACCTGGATTAGCCAAGGGGTTAACTTTAAATCAAGCCTATTTGGATATATTTATTCAATTACCTTTCTGTAGATTTAGAATCTGATCTTTTACAAAAGTTATAGAAATATGGTTTTCTCCACCTTTACTTTAAATTTGTCAAATGACTTAACAAACTGACTGGTTTCTTTTTGCATAAACACAGCAAGACTTGGAGAACTCTCCACTTAGGGTACCCTGTTACTACCAAGAGTCCTGGGGATTGGCTAAGGCAGAGCAGGCAAACACCAATCATGGCATTTTAAATGTCTTTACCTGTCACGTCAGGGCTATCCCCCGGCCATGAAGATTCCATGATGAGCTACAGGTGACCTCGGGCCTCTTCCACTGGGAGAGCAGAGGGTGAGCCACATCCCTCTTGGGACTGAAGCCATTCCCTACTGCAGCTTCCTTGTTGCATGGCCCAGGCAGTTGTCAGTCATCACAATTGACAGATTCCTCGTTCTTCACAGCAGAGATGATCCTTGAGCTGGCCTGCCTTTAGGCTCTCCCTGAGGTTTGTAACTACCGCTTCTGTCACCTAGAATCCTTTGACTCTCTGTTGTCTCTGGAAGTGGGCCCCTCGGGGTCCCATACTGGCTTTCCTGACTGCATGAGGGCTGGTAGCCTATTACAGAAAGAGAAAATACTTTTGTCTGAGTTTATGCAAAACCAACACAGTGCCATGAAACATTAAAAA
>JAJIBD010030525.1:0-19818 GCA_021461705.1 Cryptotis parvus
TATAATGAACAAATCCCTAGCTCTGGTCTGAATTTAGCTGGCCATACAAAGAGTCTAAGTCTTCCACCAAAGAGAGAGGATCTACCTTGAGCTGAGTCCCAAATTAAAGGCAGAAGGAGCAAAAGACCAAGAGCGCGCGCCAAAAGCAAAAATGCAGTGGTTTCAAAAAGTCGTAGTAGAGCCAAAAGCTGAAGGCTGAGGAACCAAAAGCTGAAAGCTAAAAGGTCGAAAGTCAAAAGGTGAAGGGCCTCAAGTCAGTCCCCAGTTACCAAAGTAATCCAAATCCAGAGAGGGTCATGTCAACAAAGAATTCAAAACGAGTGTAAAGTACGCACTGGAAGGCGAGTATAAACAGTGGTTATGCCAAGATCTAACCTTTCTACCAAGATTACATCTTTTATGTAAAACACTGGAGAGGGGCTGGTATAAAGTAATACATCTTAATTTTAGCGAGCTTCATGTGAATCGTATGGGCAACGTTCTTTTCCATACAGACGGCCTCGAGGTAGATTCTGTTATTCGTCTGTGTAATGCAGTATCACACTCGCCTGATTAGAGCAAACTAGTATGATCCTTCCTATATAGCTTTTCCATAGTCTCAGCACAGCCAGGTGGTGTTCTGCAATTGAATCTGTCCACAAGAAGTGGGTGGCAGAAGAGAGCTGTGCCTAATCTAAAAACATGTGTTCTTAGAGATGCATGTCAGCAGCCTGGAATCTGGCGCGTGACTTTTGTAACCGCCACACCCTCAGCGTTTTAGATTAAGAAGAGAAACTCATTAGAACTAAACCAGACTAGGGAAGATTAAGGTTTCTGAATGGGCAAAACAACAAAACTCCCAGAATATTAACCGACCTCCCTAGAACAGTTTCTCCGAAAGCAATATTTATTAGTATATAGGTAAACAACTTTGTTAAGTATATGAATGTACTTTAAAGTCTTAACAAATAAATAAGTGTGATAGCTGATGAAAATAAGCTTCAAAGGTTATTGTGCTACTTTAAAGAATTTAAATTTATGCTTTAATTTTGCCCAGTACATTGAAAACTTTTTCTACTGAATGTTTTGGTAGTTTTCATTGAAATATTCCATTGTCTTATGTGGAATATAGTTTTATTATTATTTCAAGCTTTAGATATGGTTATTATGAACTTATAAATTTTTTTTAAATGATGTTATGTTTATAATGTTCTGATATTTTAGATGTGGGATTGGTGTAGCGGTCATAATGATTTGAATATTTCATTTAGCTAAAAAAAAAAATATTCCAACTCCGTAGTTGGCTTATTAGTTTGAAAGTGGTTTTTTGAGTGAAGTAAGTAATTACTGACTGTGGGTCATTGGGCAAACTCATTTTCACCCAGAATTAACTGCAAGTGCTTTGGTGGAATCACGGAGCCAGTCTGAGATTACACAGGGATACAGATGACTCAGGTCAGCTGTATGAAGAATGTTGGATTCAGTTTTTTAATCCATTTTGCCACCCTGTGTCTCTCTTCATTGGTGCATTTGTGACGCGCTTGTACGTTGAGAGAGATTCATTGGGTCATTGGATTCTTGTGCCATCTTCCGCTTAACGTTGTTGTGGCTTTGTTGTCTTATTTTACAATAACCCTTCAATCCTTCTTTAGAGTTGGTTTTGAGTCTACGGAATTTCCCTGAGTTGTTGCTATCCATAGCTGTATCTTCCTTCTGCATCTGAAAAGTAAGTCTAGCTGGGTAAAGAAATTCTTGGTGAGGCCTTGAAGTTCATTGAGTCTTTTCACAATATCCCATCATTGTGACAGTTTGGAGTGGTTCACTCTAAAGCCCACAAAAAATCTCCGGTGGTTTCGTGCATTTCTCCTGATTCTGTTGCTTAGTATTCTATGACTGGGGTTGTTTTTGTCATTTTAATAAGGATGTGTCTGGAGTATTCTTATTAAGGTATCCTTCGACCTCCTGTATCTGGGAGCATGCTTTCTTCAGTTCGGGAAACCAAGTCAGCACGATAATGGCTTCACGCTTCTTCTTCATCAGGTTTTCTTCCCGCCCTTCTGGATCCGTAATGATGTGTACATGTTGTTCCTTTGGCTTCATCCCGATTTTCCTGCAGTAGTCTGTCTCATTGATTGTGAGTTTTTTTCCCATCTTCTTGGTGTTGTCTACAGAATTTCTTGAACCTCATCTTCGAGATCACTAATTCTTTCTTTAGTAGTTGTTACTCTTGCTTTGGAGGCCTTGTCCTGTTTTTCAGTTCACTCACCTCATTTTTAATATCTGTCATTTCTGCTTGTACTTTGGTCTGAAATTTTACCTAATTCTGCCTCTACCTCTTGTACTTTACTGAGTACATTCCACCGTTTCTTTTTATTTCTGTACATCTTTAACAGTTGTTTTTACAAATTCTCTAGAGGTTATAAGGGCTCATCATATTGCTGGACTCATCGGTATTAATAACTTCAATCGTAGATTTAGCTGACTTTTACGCTGCTTTACCATAAATGATTTATCAGAGGCTGAAAATGAAAGTGTTCAAAAAGATCAGCCAGTAGTTAGTAGGTGTCTGAATTAGCCTTGCAGCTAGGGACGATAGCAAAGAGTGTAGGGGACAAAGCTTAATGTTATGTCAGGTAGAGAGAATAAAATTCTATGCTGACGCGCTTAGCCTGGCGCGGTTTTGAATTTTGAGGTGTCTGTGGGTGGTTCAGGTGTCAGGGGTCAGGTGGGAGGTCTTGCTGTGGGGTTCCTGGGCGCCTTATGGGTGGGTGGGGACCTCCTCAAAGCTACCGTTTCTCCTGGAGTCCAGTGGTCAGGCAGCCGCCGCCGGGGAACGACCTCCAGGGAAGGCGAGGGATCTGCTGGGCTGCCATGGGCTAGATTGGCGCCAGCGGGAGTTCCTGCGCTGATGGAGCGGGTGGGGACCCTCCTCAAAGCTGGAGCCGCTTCTCCTGGAGCCCAGTGGTCAGGGGCAGCCCCTGGGAACGCACCTCCTGGGAAGAGCGCAGGATCTGCTGCCTTTCTTTATTTCTTTCTTTCTCTTTCTCTCTATTTCTCTTTCCCTTTCCTTCCAGACTATGGATTAGCAGAACATGCATAAAGGGTTGTCATGTGTATCTTTTTGCCTCTATTTACTGCTAGCTCCCTAGGTTTAGTGTTGGGGGTGGTGTCCGCGCCAGGGGGTCGTGGAGGTCAGGCAGTGGGAGGTCCTACCACGCTTGGCGGGGCCCGGTCCCCTCCTCAAAGCTGGAGCCTTTTTCCTGGAGCCGAAGGGTCGGCCGCCGGCCACGAAATGCACCTGGTGGTAACGGAGAATCTGAGTCCACTAGGTTTTCGGAACAGAGCAAAGACTTAAAAACTTGCTACAGAGTGTCATTCTCCCTAACCTGCCTCTTCCCCAAGATGAGCCACACACACACAACAGATCTCTAGGCTGTCCTTGATTATCTTCTCCACCCTGGTTTTCTGGTGGTCTTCCTCACTGGTTTAGAAGGACTCCACAGAGAAAAGGCCTACCTGCAAACCAAAGCTAGGTGCCCTCCAACTACCCTTTAGCACCCCATTGCCTAGGTCAGTACACTTGAAGTCACCAATTCAGAAAACATTTAGATACTTTATGGGTGTAATATAATGTCTCTTTAAAATTTTTCTGCGCACTCAGAAGTGGAGGGAGGCATGCAGCCTATTTTTTCTCCAGAGGGGAATAAATCGGGTGAGTCTGGAAATAAGCTCTACAGCCAATAATCTTCATCGCTAGGATTTTGACCAAAGATATATTTTTCTTTGGGGTCACACCTGGTATGCTCAAGATTTATTCCTGAAGGTGCTCCAGAAATCAGGGATGCCTGGGGTAGAACCAAGCATGCAGCTGGGAGGCAAACACCCTCCCCATTGTAATATCACCCTGAGGTCCAGATTTAGGGTTGGCCCTGTGGGCTGCAGGCGTTTCATGGATCCAAGGTACTCCAGATGGCCAAGATACAGCACCTGTCTCAGGCCCCGCAGGTCTCTTGAATATGGGTTTGAGGCGGCCGGCATGGTGTGGAATGCCGGGCGGTTCCGGGGAGCACAGCCAGTCCTCGACCCAGATGACAAAACCCAGGCCCTCATCCTCCGAGCTGGCTGCAGCTTCACTCGTGGAGGAGCAGGGAGTGCCTGGAGCCCATGGCTGCTTGAGGCCTCAATGTGCGGGTCCCTTGAGACAATTGGTCCAGCGCCTGAGCACCTCAACTTCTTCTGCCGGCGGAATTAGGTAGACAGCGGGTGCGAGGGGGAGCGAAATGTGCTTGAAGGGCTGTAATGAACCTCCAGAGTCTCGCTAGGAAACTTCACCGTAGTTTAGACCTGGATAGAATCCTGTGGGCCTGGATCTCAGCTCCTCATGACCGCCAAGATTTCCCAGAGAATCTGCTGACTCAGGTCCTGAGTGTAGCTTAAGTTGGAGTTGGGAGACTTGGGAGGAGATCAAAGGAGGTAAGAAACCCTGCAATGGAGCACGCTGCCCCCCAGTACTTCGAGCCAATCTAAACAACAGACCTGCATTTGAGAGAATTCGGCCCATTATGGAATCCTCAGAATATAAGGGGCGCCAACACATTTACCGATACTCCCAAGTTTAACAGTGCTTTAATTCTCCCAACCACCTCCCAAACCATTGAATGTAGTCTCTGCTGTCTGCATCTCTTTGAGCATGTTACTCCTCGCATACTTACTCTCCCGAGACGAAAAGGACACTTAAACAGAGATATTTTTTTAACTTTTATTTTGTAAGTCACTTGTTCCATGCAGTTGAAGGCTGATCATGATTGGGTTTCAAGTCACTCATCTGTTCCAACACCCATTTCTCCACCAGTGCACAGTCTCCCACCACCCAAAAAGGAGGGTAAACCACCTTTTAACCTCCTCCCACCCCCCCCATCCTATTCTATGGTAGTACTTGCTTCTTTCTAGCACCCTCTCTCCCATTCGCATTATGATTTCTACAAGAGACTGACAGGTCAGCAAGTTGGCAGGACAGATATTTAGAAATCAAATTTAGATTGTGTCTTTAGTGTCTATCATCACACATCGTATATATGTGAACCTGTACTGTGAGAAAAAGGGAAGCTGCCAAGGAGAATAGCTTGAACCAGGTCTCTTGAGAATTGTATTTAAAGTCCCATTAAGAGGTATGTTGAACACTAATCTCCTGCACAAGTCTCAGACATGATTTTAGGTGTTCTGGAAGTGTAGGTTCAAGACTGCCAGCCAAAGGGCAAGATTATTGAACAAAATACTATAGACTGATCTGGCTTAAACATAGAAATACATTTCCTCAGTCTAGAACCCTGGAAGTCAAAAGATCAAGGAAGATATTGTCATTTTTCCATGTATACAAATGACTTTTATTCAGCTGTCACATAGATTCTGAAGCAAAGAAACAGATATATGCAGATATAAAAAAGAGATAAAGAGACAGAGAAGCAGAGACAATTCTAGTTTTCTTACTTCACTTGATCACTTGAATCCCGTTATTCATTGATTTGCTCGAGCAGGCGCCAGTAACATTTCCATTGGACCCTATCACGTGCCAATGTAGCCCAATGGCATCAGGTTGATTCAGGAATACGAAGAGCCTCAAACTTGTTCCTTTTCAGTGCCTTTACAAGGAAGTCAGACCATCTTGTAGGTGGGCGGCCACGTGATCTTTTGACATCCCGTGGGATCCAGTCGGTCACGGCCTCTAGTCCAGCGATTGTCTCCAAATCGCATTACATGTCCAGCCCATCTGATTTTCGATGCCTTGGCAAAAAGAGACAGCGTCCCTGATTCTGGAACAGCCTGGGCACGGAGGTCAGAACTCCGGATTTCTTCTCTCACTTGAGTGAGGCGTGATATTCCAAGCATAGCTCTTTTCGATTCCTCTCTGGGAGACCCGAATAGCATTCTCATCCTGCTTTCATCCTGCTATGTTTTCTTACATCGATAATAAATAAATCATCAACAAAACACATAAATATCCATAATCAAAAAAGTTCATGAATCTAATCAATTCTATGGTTAGAAACATAACAATGAAAGCAAAGAAAAACAATAGCAACATAACAAAATAATTTGTTGTACACAGAATAAAAGTTATTTAAATAATGGTATTATTCTCATTTTAAAAAACACCATAAAGGTTAGATGATAATAATAGCTGTTATGCTGGAAAAGAAAAGAAAAGTTATCTTAAAAAACCCATATTTACTTAAAATATCATTTAAAGATAAAGGAAATTTTCACGAATAAAAACTAAGAGAATCAGAACATCTTTAATACTAAGGTAAATTCCTGCAAACTAGATTATCCAAAAATAATGCACACTTGAGAAATGGGAGATAAGAGTTAAAGGTTGTAAAAGATCTGAAAATATCATAGCCCCCTATTCGCCTAAGATATTTTTAAACATGTGTAGAATTGGAATCCAGAATGTATAATTTTCCTAAATAATTTTTGTGCATGTAGATTTAATATGTAAAAAGAAAAGATAAAAAGAGGGAAGTAAATATACGGCATAATAAAATGTGCTAACAAACAATTATAAAAGAGATAGGGTCTGGAGAGCGATAGTCCAGCGGGTAGTGCGTTAGCCTTGCACTCAGCAGACCGGGTTCGATCCCCCGGCATTCCATATGGTCCCCCGAGCACCTCCAGAAGTGATTCCTGAGCGAAGAGCCAGGAGTAATCCCCTGAGCATCGCTGGGTGTGACCCAAAAAAGGAAAAAAAAAAAGAGATACTAGAAAACTCCCAAACAGTTGGAAGCCATACTTCTAAGGGCTGGGAGATAGTCTAAAGAGCCCGGCAAGCAGAAGGGTCGGAGTTTCGTCTCCAGCACCACACCATGCCCATTCCCCAGCACTTACAAGAATAACGCCAGAATGACCCTGGTACATCTTGGCCAGTGAAGCATCAACAGGCTAAGTGTGAGCATCTGTTTCAATTAACCCAGTACTGACAGGAGATACTACAGCGGGCAGGGTACTTGTCTTACGTGTGAGAGACCAGGTTCGATCCCCAGCATCCCACATGGCCCCACAAGCACCGCCAAGAGGGATTCCTAAATGCAAAGCCAGGAGTAATCTCTGAGAATCACCAGGTTTGGCCCCCAAACTAAAAGTGAATAAATAAAAAATGAACAAATGTTGAGAGGAGTAACAAGAAAGAAACCACTCCACTTCTACATAACACACAGATTATCCAATGAAAACCTATTAAGAAAATTGAAAATATTTTGAAAAGAATAAAATATATAGAAGTCATAAAAATCGAAGATATAGTGCTGAATCAGAATAGAGAAATATACAGAGTTAACTAGTTATCTTGGAAATTCGGAAAGCAATTCAAAGTGAAAATCTTGCATTCCCACTTTAAGAAACTTGAAGAAAAGAAGTGCTTCCTGAACCAGAGGGGGAGGGAAGCAGGAATGGTATCTGCTTGCAAGGAGCCAACTGGTTTTGATGGCCAGCCCCATCAGGAGTAAATTCTGAGCACCACTAGGTGTGGACAAAAACCAAACAAACAAGGTGACTCCTAATGAGTGGAAAGGGAAGAAAAATAGTTGGGAAATAAAACAGAAATCCATGAAGTCCAAAATTAAAACTGAGCTGTGTCCAGATTTACTCTGGCTCTGTGCTCAAGGATCACTCGTGGTGGGCTCAGGAACATACATGGTGATGGGGATTGAACCCTGGCTCCCTGCGTGCAAGGGAAGTTCACTTACCTACTGCCACTATTGCTCTGGGCCCTAAAAAATTCTGTTTCTGGGGAGGCATTTATTTTATTGCTAATAATGGGTAATTTACCTGCATTATGACAGACTTAATCCCAAATTATGTAATCAATGACTGGAAATGAAACAAATCTTTTAGAAGAGGAAATTATTTTCTTTACAATTTGAAATTTATGGGGAACCTTTATGTATGGCTAAAATGAATACATTGATTTTCCAGGGTAAAGCTCTTTGACAATGATAGGGACAAAAAAAGAATGAAAAGCAGGAAAAGATTTGGACTGAAGAAAAGGAATTATCAGTATGGAATATCACAAGGTAACCAAGGAGGTGTCTCATAGGTGATCCTGGATGACCTGGGCCCCTTCAGGATAATGACCAGATGGTTCCAGATGTCCAGACACCAGAAGATAATCATCTCAGCATAGTTCTCCCTTTATTCAGTGGCTCACATTCTTGGGTCACAATAAAGAAGTGCTCATCCACTCCCTTACCCCCATCCTGAGTTTTACTAAAAAGTATAAATGGGGGTAATATTTCAGTGTTTCTCTGGAACACCCTTCAAGAGACACCTCCCATAATTTGGGAGCTTGCCTACATTCCTTTCTCTTTCCTTAAACAAGTCTTTTCTGAATCAGGCCACATGATCTCCAACCACTGCTAGCTGAGAGCCAGAAACTGCTGTAATAGCCCCACTACCAGAGAATATAGAATACATTCTGGGTAGATTGTGGTCAAAAAAATAAATAACAACAACAACAATCAATGGAAGTCCCATTACAGTGCAAATAAAATACAGATGCACGATAGATTATTCCAGAATTAGCAAATAAGGGCCGAAATATAGATTCGGGACAGAAACAAGAGAAATCAACTAGTAATGAACAAAGACATATTTAACCAGATTATCTGTAAGTTTTCATCATAAACTTTGAAAGCCAGGATGAAAATGGATGATATATTGAAAAAATGCTAGAAGAGGAAAAATTTAAACCAAGAATCCTATATCTAGCAAAATCGTCTTTTGCAAGTGATAGAGAAACTAAGACAATCCTAGAGAAATTTTTAAAACTAAGGCCTGGACTGAAGCAAGAGCACAGTGGGGAGGGGTGGTTGCATTGTATGCAGCAGACCTGAGTTCGATCTCTGACATCCCATATGGTCACCCATGCACCACTAGTAGTAATTCCTGAGTGCAGAGCCAGGACTAACTCCTGAGCATTGCGGACCTAAAAAGCCAAAAAAATAAACAAACATTAGATCTATTCCAATCATTGACCAGTCCTCCTAGCCCCTGTTTTGCCTGGCATTATATATTAGCCTCATACAATTTTTAAAAAATATTTTATTATACCACTGTGAGATATACAATTACAAAGATATCAAAGATGTTCATATTTGGGTTTTGGTCATACAGTGTTCCAGCACCCATCCCTCCACCAGTGCCCATTTCCCACCACCAATGTCCCCAATTCCCTCCTACCCCTCCCCTAGCCTGCCTCTATGGCAGGTTCTTTATCTCTTTCTCACTCTCTTCTCTCTTTCTCTCTTCCTTCCCTTACACATTGTGGATTACAATAAATACATTTAGAGATTGTCATGTGTATCTTTTTGCTGTATTTAATGCTCAGTTCTAGGTTGGCATTAGCACTTTCGACAATTATTAGCACACTGTCCCATTCTCTGTCTTACCTAACCTCTGACTCCCAAATGTTTGTGATAATTTCCACCTTTGACAAGACCTCCTGATCCATGTTTCTCCTGACCTTGGATATTGGCATCATAATATGTACTATTTTATATACATATATATATATGTCATGCAAATAAATGCAGTCATTCTACATCTGTCTTTTTCCTTCTGGCTAATTTCACTCAACATGATCCTCTCCATGTCCATCCATTTGTAGGCAAATTTCATAACTTCATTTTCCTAACAGCTGCATAGTATTCCATTGTGTAGATGTTCCAAAGTTTCTTTATCCAGTCATCAGTTCTCAGACACACTGGTTGTTTCCAGATTCTGGCAATTGTGAATAGTGCTGCTATGAAAATAAAGAGGCAGATGGTGTTTCCGCTGTGTGTTTTTGGCTATCCCAGGATATATCCCCAGGAGTGGTATGACTGGGTCAAATGGGAGCTCAATTTCTAGTCTTTGAAGGAATGTCCATATTGTTTTCCAGAAAGGCTGTACCAGTCAACATTCCCACCAACAATGGATGAGAGTCCCCTTTTCCCTGCATCCATGCCAGCACTTGTTGTTCTTGCTCTTTTGGATATGTGCCAGTCTCTGTGGTGTAAGATGATATCTCATTGTTGTTTTGATTTGCATCTCTCTGATGATTAGTGATGATGAGCATTTTTTCATATGTTTTGCCATTCGAATTTCTTCCTTGTTGAAGTTTCTGTTCATTTCTTCTCCCCCATTTTTTGATGGGGTTGTTTTTTTTTTCTTGTAAAGTTCTACCAGTGCCTGATAGATCCTGGATATTAACCCCTTATCAGATGGGTATTGGGTGAATATTCTTTCCCATTCTGTGGACTGTCTTTGTATCTTGGTCACTGTTTCTTTTGAGGTGCAGAAGCTTTTTTAGTTTCATGTAGTCCCATATGTTTATCTTTGCTTCTAGTTGCTTTGTAAGTGGTGTTTCACCTTTGAAGATGCCTTTAGCTTCAATGTTGTGGAGGGTTTTTCCTATATCTTCTTCAATGTACTTTTATGGATTCAGGTCTGATATTGAGATCTTTAATCCATTTTGATCTGATTTTTGTGCACGGTGTTAGACAAAGGTCCAAATTCATTTTTACATGTTGCTGCCCAGTTTTCCCAGCACCACTTGTTGAAGAGGCTTTCCTTGCTCCATTTTCCACTCTTTGCACCTTTATCAAAGATTAAATGATCATGTGTTTGAAGATGGGTGTCAGGATACCTCGACTCTATTCCATAGGTCCACAGGCTCTGTTTTTATTCCAATACCACACTGTTTTAATTACTACTGCCTTGTAGTACAGTTTGGAAGTTGGGAAAGGTGATGCCTCCCGTCTTCTTTTTTCCCAAGGATTGCTTTAGCTATCCATGAGGGTTTATTGTTCCATACAAATTTCAGGAGTGTTTGGTCAATTTCTTTGAAGAATGTCATGGGTATCCCTTATAGGGACTGCATTGAATCTGTACAGAGCCTCTAGGGAGTATTACCATTTTGACAACGTTGATTCTCCCCATCCATGGGCAGGGAATGTGTTTCCATTTCCTTGTGTCCTCTTTTATTTCTTGAAGCAGTGTCTTGTAGTTTTTCTTTGTACAGGTCCTTTACACACTTGGTTAAGCTGATTCCTAGGTATTTGATTTTCTGTGGCACAATTGTGAATGGAATTTTCTTAATATCCCTTTCTTCTCTTTTTGTTATTTGTATATAGAGAAATCCACCGACTTTTTGTGTATTGATTTTGTATCCTGCCACTCTACTCTATGTATCTATTGTTTCTAGGAATTTTTTGTAGAGAGTTTAGGGTTCTCTAGGTATAATATCATGTCATCTGCAAATAATGATATCTTGACTTCTTCCTTGCTATCTGGATGCCCTTAATGTCCTTTTCCTTTCTCTGATTGCTATGGCAAGTACTTCCAGTGCTATATTGAATAAAAAGAGTTGAGAGTAGGCAACCTTGTCTTGTCCCTTATCTTAGGGGAGGCTTTCAGTTTCCCCCATTGAGAATGATGCTCACTGTGGGCTTTTTGGTAGATGGCTTTGCCTATATTGAGGAAGGTTCCTTCAATTCCCATTTCTGGAGGGTTTTAATCATGAACAGGTGTTGAATCATGTCAAATGCTTTCTCAGAGTCTATTAATATGATCACATGGTTTTAAGTTTTTCTCTTATTGATATGATATATTGTCAGGGAGCAGCTAGTCCCCAGGGTATACTGGGAAGCAAGTTCCCTTCTACCTCTGAAACAGCAGGGAATGGATGAAAACTCAGTAATCCGAAGCAGTTTTTTTTTCTTTTTTGGGTCACACCCGGCTATGCTCAGGGGTTACTCTTGGCTCTGCACTCAGGAATTACTCCTGGCGATGCTCAGGGTACCATATGGGATGCTGGGGATTGAACCTGGTCCAGCACAGGGCCGGCCACGTCCAAGGCAAGCTTCTACCCACTGGACTATGGCTCCGCCCCCAAAGCAGTTTTGATAAGGGCTTTACTATATCATAGGTTCCGATATACCATCCAAGAGCAGGGAAAACCTCCGGATTCTGGGTTCCAAACTAGGGCCCAGCCATGTGTAGGCCAAGATGGCTGCCACCACGTATTGAAACCCAATAGAGAATGGAGAGGATGGAGAAGCAAAATGCCAAGGTGTTGTAGGCAGGCAGACAGGGGGGCTCCACAGGGCAATAAAATTCCTGAAGAAGAGATCCAGAGCCACACCTGATTGAAAACCAAAACCAAACTTGACAAGACCACAATCAACAACAGACCCTGGGGAAGGGAAGGCCAGAGGGAATGTGTGAATAGCTTTAGGTGATTAAATCTCCTGAGGGAAGTGAATCAGCCTTCCGCCCAGAAACCCAGCTCAAAAAAGACTCCAAATCATTCCAGTCAAAGAAGACCACCTCCCCAAAGTCTACTCCCTTAGCAACAGCCCTAGAAAGCGAGGTTAAAGCCCTATAAGGGAGTAATTTTGGGGAGAAATCCTATAAAAGCCATTCTCACCAAAGGACAGTGTGCACATGCAGCCTGGACACACATGTTGCCTGCGCACACATGCTGCATGGACACACATGCTGCCTGAGCCCATGTGGCCGAGCACATGTGGTGCCTGAGCACGTGTGTTGCCCGCATCTCCCCCCTCTTGAGATGTGGTACTCTCTCTCTCTTCTCTCCTCCTCCTCTTCTAAAACCTCCTTAATAAAGTCTGTAAAACTTCATTGCTCATCGACTCGAAAATTCTTTTTTTCTGTGAGGAAGACAAGAACCCTAAGGCAGCCCTGGGTAAGGCCTAGGACCGACTTTCCTTTTCCTACAAAGAGCAATTCTTCACTCCAGCCTGGAGTCCGTGGCTCCCGAGAAACCTCCCGTGGTGGGGGATCAACTCCCATGCCTAGAGATCAGCGGACATCAGGTATGGTTTGGCCGGCCACCTTGTGAAGGCTGGTGGGGCTCAGGCCCACGCCGTGCAGGAGTGATGCAGGAATGTCCTGTCGGGTCAGAGGCGCAGGAGATGAGACACCAGGAACATGATGTATATCCATTAATATTTTTAATGATCACCAGCCTGAGGGGCAGCAGTTCTCATCTTGGCAGCTGACTAACCGCAGCTGACTTTAGCTGACTAACCTGAGCTCACTGACATGCGCCCACTCATTTGAACTAACTCATTTGACTGACTGACCACCTCCACTAAGACCCCAGCCCTCTTATCCCATCGTCTCAAAGGGCAATACAGCTTAAAGTTTGCATGGTTTACATTACAAAGACAGTTCACATTCATTGAATAGGACTTAGGAATAATAGGAAGGAGACAACCAGGAACCAAAAGCCTGAAGGGGGTGCTATCTAGGTAAGATGAGATGAACAAAGAACGCATTACAGTTGCTAATGCAGCCTTCTGGACTAACCCATGATGGCAAGGTCAGGTCAGACAGAAGAACAAGAAAAACCTGTTTTTTGCCTAACTTTAAGCATCAGTCTATTAGACTCCATCTTGGGATGTTATAGCTAACAGGAAATGTGCAGAGAAATGACCTAGTATACCCTTGTCTGGGTACCTGCAGCTTGATTAACTGTCTCATTAGGATTTCTAACATACTAATTCTATTGGGAGACAGTCTTGCCAGAAGTCCCTGTGTATCTGTTAACAGGCAGTATCCATCAGACCTTCCTTCGCATATCCTTAGATCTACCTTTTGCTAACACACAGGGCTCATCGCAGACTTTATCAGTCCTTAGCCGCCCAGCCGGTCCCTGGTGGCAGAGGCGGCAGGGAGAAAGCCACCATCTCTCTCCCCTTCCGGGCTCACATAAGTCACCCGTGGGGTCCACCTGCAACAAAGGGAAGCCGAAACGGCAAAAGAGAGCTTCTTTTCTTCTTGCAGTTTATTTTATAGATAGAAATCCGCCTCAACTTCCCAGCCAGCTAATTGCAGGCTGGGCTATCTAGTGATGAAAACAGGATAATAGCTCTATAGAAATGCAGCATTTCAGGTTGCCTTCTGGCTGTATACAAGAAACCAGAGCTGATTCAAAGCCTCCCTAGCAGAGCTGGGAGTTAAATGTAGCTGAAGCTAAATAAGGAGTCACCCAACAACAGGGTCAAATGCCCTCAGGTAATTTCTCCCAGCACCTCACTGAGGCCCTTTAGATGCTAATGTTTTGAGCCAATATCTGCCTGGAAATGCCTTTTATAGGGTAGAGAAGGGGTTTCGAAGATGGTATGCCTCTGTACCAAAGACTATACTAATGCCAGTTAAATATTTCTCCAAGCCTTCACAAGAGTATCGTCTACTTCAAGGTAGTTTTGTATTTTAGTTGCCTTTGAGTTATCAGGGAACCATGCTTGATTGCTTGGAGGCAAACAGCATTTCTCTCTGGTCTAATTACTTAGAGATCCAACGTGGCCTGGCAAAATATGCTGGTAAGATCTAGCTAGTCCCACGATGATTGTGGTAGCATGAGAGAATATTTATACCAGCTGTACAGAATACATGGTCAAGATAAACTGCCACATTTAAACTAGCCCCTATCTACAAAGTGACCTGCAGGAGGCAATACAGGGCAGATGCAGAGCCTCTTAGGTGTCCTGCCACAATATATTATGTTATATTATGTTGCTTGACTTGCGAATGTTGAACGATCCTTGCATTCACGGAATGAATCCTACTTGGTCATGATATATAATCTTTTTTTATAAGGCTTTGGATTCTGTTTGCTAGTATTTTGTTGAAGATCTTAGCTCTGTATTCATCAGGGAGATTGGTCTATAACTTTTCTCTCTTTGTTTTGTCTCTCCCTGCTTTGGGTATCAGGGTGATATGTGCCTTGTAGAAGCTGTTTGGGAGTGTTTCTGTTTCTTCTATTTCCTGGAAGAGCTTCAAAAGTACTGCAGTAGGTCCTCCCTTAAAGGGTTTGGTAGAATTCACTAGTGAATCCATCTGGACCTGGGCTTTTGTGTTTGGGCAGACTTTTAATTACTCTTTCAATTTCCTCGATGGTGATAGGCTTATTCAGGTATTGCAGGTCTTCTTGTTTTCAGTCATGGGAGGTTGTAGGACTTCAGGAATTTCTCCATTTCTTCTAGGTTCTCATGTTTCATGGCATACAGACTCTCAAAGTAATCTCTGATGATCTTTTGTATTTCTGTAGTTTCTGTTGTGATGTGTTGTGATGTCCCCATTTTTATTTCTGATTCTGTTTATTTGTGTTCTCACTTTCCCTGTCCTTACAAGTCTTGCCAGTGGTTTGTCAATCCTGTTTATTTTTTTCAAAGAACCAGCTTTTGGTTTTATGAATAATTTGGATATTTAAATTTTTTTTTACAATTACAAAAGATATACAATTAAAAAGTTCATATTTGGGTTTTGGTCATACAGTGTTTCAGCACCCATCCCGCCACCAGTGCCCATCTCCCACCACCAACGCCCCCGGTTCCCTCTCCCTCCCCAGCCCTCCCTCCATGGCAGGTTCTTTATTTCCTTCCGTTTCTCTCTCTTTCTCTTTTCCTTTCCCTCCAGACTATGGATTACAGAACATACATTAAAGGGTTGCCATGTGTATCTTTTGCCTGTATTTAATGCTCAGTTCTAGGTTGGCATTAGTACCCTCGACAATTGTTAGCACATTGTTCCATTTTCTGTCTTACCTAGCATCTGACTCCCGCACGTTTGAGATAATTTCCACCTTTGACAAGACCTCCTGATAAATGTTTCACTTGACCTTGGATATTGGTATCATAATATGTACATATATATTTATGTTATGCAGATAAATACAGTCATTCTGTATCTGTCTCTCTCCTTCTGGCTAATTTCGCTCAACATAATCTTCTCCATGTCCATACATGTATAGGCAAATTTTATAACTTCATTTTCCTAACAGCTACATAGTATTCCATTGTGTAGATGTACCAAAGCTTTTTATCCAGTCATCGATTTTCGGGCACTCTGGTTGCTTCCAGATTCTGGCTATTGTGAATAATGCTGCTATGAACATAAAAGTAGGGATGGTGTTTCCGCTGCGTATTTTTGGTTTCCCAGAGTAGATTCCCAGGAGTGGTATGGCTGGGTCAAATGGGAGTTCAATTTCTAGTCTTAAATGGGGATTTTTTTTTTTTTTGGTTTCCAACTCATTGATTTCCTCTCAAGTTTTATTATTTCCTTCTTTCTGCCTGGGTTAGGCTCCTTTTGTTGATATTTTTCTAATGTTTTGAGCTGTGTAGTCAGGTTATTTATGTGGGCCCTTTCTTCTTTCCTGATGAATGCTTGCAGAGATATAAACTTTCCTCTTAACACGGCTTTTGCCGTGTCCACCCGAAGTTCTGATCATTGGCTCTTCATTTTCATTTGTTTCAGGAATCTTTGGATTTCCTGTTCTATTTCTTCTATGACCCATTGGTCCTTCAGCAATGAGCTGCTCAGTTTCCAGGTGGTTGGTTTGATTCACTGTTTCTGTATGTGGTTAACTTCTATTTTCTGTGCATCATGGTCTGAAAAGATAGTTGACTCAATTTCTATATTTTTTATTTTATTGAGGTATGCTTTTGTGGCTCAGCATGTGGTCTATCTTGGAAAATATTCCATGTGCACTAGAAAAAATGTGTCTTCAGCTTTCTTTCCATGCCATTGGGCTACCCTGGAAAGTGATAGGGTCAAATGGAAATGTTACTGGCACCTGCTCGAGCAAATCTATGAATAACAGGATGTCAAGTGATCAAGTGATCTAGGCGGGCACTGATCTTGCTGTGAACTGCTCTGACAGGTGTACTTGTTCTAGGAGCCATTTATATTTTTTTTTTTTTTTTTTTTTTTTGGGTCACACCTGGCAATGCTCAGGGGTTACTCTGGGCACTGCAATCAGGGATAACTCTGGCGGTGCTCAGGGGACCTTATGGGGATGCAGGTGTTGAACCTGGGTCAGCTGTGTGCAAGGCAAAGTTGCCCTCCCTGATGTGCTGTCCTGATGGTCCTAGTGTAAGGGTTGGCCACCCTATGGGGTGACTGATGGGAGCCTCAGAACGCCGCACCTACCAAGGAAAACTCTGAGAGACCAAGTCCTATGCAAAAGCAAGGGTTTTATTAAAAGCGAGTATACTCGGGCTCATAGCGTGACCCCAAACGGTCAGTGGCTAAGAGTCCCGAACCCTTCCAGGAGGATCTTTTAAGGAATAATTCCCGTGCTACAGAAAAGCCTGCGCATAACTATCCAATAGGTTTAAAATATTACATCAAGGTTCTGCGGCAGGCAGCCAATCACTCTGCACCAGGTAACCATCACCCACCAATCTGAGCGTGCCTAATACTTCTTTCTATATTTGGCACGGCATGGGCCCAGTCACGTATCATACCAAATACGGGAGGGGGACATCAGATGCAACCTCTCGAGGAATGTTTGCCTTATAGCCCCTCCCTGGAATTATTTGCTTAAGGCCCTTCCTGCTGTGCTCTTGTCTTGTCGAGCCATCATTTTATCAGTTACCTCTGGTTGAGATATCATTTTATTAGCTACCTCTGGTTCCTGACTTTGTGTTCTGTGGGCGAGGGGCCATTTTTTCATTCCCCCTTTTCTTATGGGGGTTCTCTAATCCTAGAGACCATTAGAGACCTTCACTCCCATAGGGCCTGATGCTGTTGCCTGAGTACTAACAACTTGAATTCACCCACCCGGTCTCTGATGAATGCAAATAGCCTATCAAGAAGGCAAGGCCCAACTGTCAAAATCAATAAGAATATGATGAGGGGCCCGGCTAGGGCTGAAAGCAAGGTAGGTAGTCAGGGGACTGCGCAAACCAAGACTCCAACCACTCTCTTCGTGCTTCCATCACTATCCCAGAGTGGTCTGCGTAGAAGCAGCACTTTTCCTAGACTAGGTTGCTTCACTGCCACGGGGCTCTTTCCTGTCAATTTATCCACATCATATTTCTTTTAAGAGATTTCACCGCCTTATATTTTTAAGGGAAAATGGGTAAAGGTCCATCTTCTGGAGCTGCTTCATGCTGACAAAGGGACTGTAGACCCTGCCTTTGCAAGGGGTGAAATCTTCAAATGGGTCCCATGCAATGCAATGAATGGATCAGATTTTCTGAAGTTATTATTATCTGCAAGAAAAGATCTGATCAATTAGGCTAAGAACATTACTTAGAAAGGATTAGGCCCTGGAGGAGTAAAAAGTCCCTCTTTTGCCCTAGTGAGGGGCAGAATACTTTGCTGTTTTAGAAAACACAGTGTTAAGGTAACACAAAATTGAAGCAAACATTTTGTGTCCAAAATTTTTCTTATAGAAACACCAAGTCACCTCTCTGGCTTTTTTGCTACAACATAAAAAAAGTCTTTCCCCTCTCACTGAATGTGTTAGAACCAATAGATGACTATACACTGATCATCTGAACTTTTGCACAAAGTCAAACTGTCGATCCTTAAGATTTATGACACATAAAACACAGTTCTGAGTTACTTTAAACTGCCCTGTTTTGTCCCTTCCCATGGACAATTGTTATTCCCTAATGTTACTGGATGAGGTATTGGTACCATGATGGCTCAAGAATTAAAAAGCTTTTTAAAATCCCTTATGAATCTTAGAATTTCCAAAATGACCGTGTACTCATAGAACTAAGAATAAACTTCCAACCAATTTGGATGCTAACTTGAAAACCCTTGGCCTATTAGCAAACTTAAGCAACCTGGATTAGCCAAGGGGTTACCTTTAAATCAAGCCTATTTGGATATATTTATTCAATTACCTTTCTGTAGATTTAGAATCTGATCTTTACAAAAAGTTATAGAAATATGGTTTTCTCTCCACCTTTACTTTAAATTTGTCAAATGACTTAATAAACCTGACTGGTTCTTTTGCATAAACACAGCAAGACTGGAGAACTCTCCACTTAGGGTACCCTGTTACTACCAAGAAGTCCTGGGGATTGGCTAAGGCAGAGCAGGCAAACACCAATCATGGTATTTTAATGTCTTTTACCTGTCACGTCAGGGGCTACCCCAGGCTTGGCCATGAAGATCCAGGTTCCATGATGAGCTACAGGTGACCTCGGGCCTCTTCCACTGGGTGAGCAGAGGGTGACCACATCCCTCTTTGGGACTGAAGCCATTCCCTACTGTAGCAGCCTTCCTTGTTGCATGGCCCAGGCAGTTGTCAGTCATCACAGATTGGCAGATTCCTCGTTCTTCACAGCAGAGATGATCCTTGAGCTGGCCTGCCTTTTTAGGGTCTCCCTGAGGTTTGTAACTACCTGCTTCTGTCACTTAGACCAATCCCTTTGACTTCTGTTTTCTCTGGAAGTGGGCCTTGGGGTCCCATACTGGCTTTCCCTGTCTGCATGAGGGCTAGGCCCTATTACAGAAAGGAAATACTTTTGTCTGAGTTTATGCAAACCAACACAGTGCCATGAAACATTAAAAGACGTACTGAAGGTGTAAAGAGAGAAAAGCATATATTTTACTTTTACTTACAACGAAGTGTAATTTACCAATTAGTTGTTGGACCTACTCAAAAGAAGCATAAAGTCCTGTTGAAATAGAGCAAACAGTTTAACAGTATCCTAACTCATTTAATTTCATGTCAAAACCCTAATTACCCATTTTTAGGAGCACTGTAACAGGATTCCATACCGTTTGTCTAATATCTTTTCCATAGATCTTAGATCTTACCAAAAAGGTACAAGAACAATTTTTCAGAAAAGAGTTTTATAGTTTGTTTACTCAACATTCTCCGACCTTCTACACATTCCTTTACATTCATTCTTTCCTGTAACTTTCCTGTAAAAACAAGCCTTCACTTTAACAGAATTCCCTCCTTTTTCCCACAGACATTTCCATCCATTATCTTTCTGTTACTTAAAATGCATTATCTAGACTTCTTATGTT
>JAJIBD010030526.1:0-29341 GCA_021461705.1 Cryptotis parvus
AGAACTCTCAAACAGGAAGTACAGTGAGTTGCCTCTGAGCACTGCTGGATGAGGCACAGGAAACTAAACACAAACAAAAAAATGGTTAGGATATTAACTGTGCTGGCAAATCTGTGAACAGGTGATAGAGTATTTCTTCATATAAATTCGAATCCTTTTTCCTTTTGGAAAAGAAAAATCACAACTTTCCAATATGTCTCTCTCTTTTTTTTTTTTTTTGGCAATTCCACTATAGAAATTCTCCCAAAAAAGGTATATCTTGTTTCACAGTGGAAACAGACTCTGAACATGTCTCTGGACTCTATCCCCTGTTTTTTCACTGAGCCACAAACTCATAGCAAAGGAAATTGAATGTTACCTGATGACCTCTCGTAAGTGGGTGGGTGGCTGGTTGGGGCCCTTGCAGCGCTCCCCTGCAGCCAGTGTGTCTGAAAACCAAAGCAAGGACAAGAGAGTTGATTTCTGCAGATGAGCTCTCTCCAGCCAACAGGAAACCATTTACATTCCTTTGTAGTTGCTTTTCCAGCCCCTCCTTTTATTCTTCTCTCAGCCTGCCTAGTTCTATAAAACACACGGATGTTCTGTTCTCGAAGAGAATTCCGTAGGTTTCTACAAATGATGTTTAATTGGGAACTGGTCTTCGCTCGAGAAGCTTCACGAAGAAAAAAGAGGTCAGCGAGACACCTGCTGGAGGGAAGAGGAACTGGTGAAGGCAGTGGTGACAGAATGTTTCCCTGTTTGAAACCCTACTAATAAACCGTGGTGAAAACCACAGGACCTAAAATGTTATTGGAGAAACAACAAAAAGACACTGACCTTACATTGGTCCTACATCAACACCTGTTGCTCCGTTTCTCATGCTGTCCCCACACCGAGATGCCAGCCATTAGTTTTCTGTTCTGCGCCATTGTCCACTTGTGCGTAGGGTCCACAGAGGGTGGTGAGCCTCCTCTCAAGTGCCGGCAATCTGAGGCCCTTGAAGCTGAAGATGGAAGTCTCGTGTCCACTCGCCACTGCCTGGCTCCAACCTCTTCTTTTCAGCAGCTATCCCCACTGGCTCTTTGGCTCTCTGACCTTCAGGGTTTGGGGACATCTTCCTTTTGCTCAATTTTCATTTCTCACTACTGTGTAATTCTTCTCTTACCTGCTGGGGAGGTACTGTGGTTGTGGTGCCCACTCTGGCCCTTGGTGCTCCTCCCTGTGTTTGCCTCAAGATTCCCTGCCCAGACACCCAGAGATGTCTTTCACGGTGGCTTTGGTCCTTGCATCAGTCTCAGGAACAGCCCTTGAAGCCCTTGGATCTATGCAAGTCTGGGAGGAGAGAGGCTCGCCCAGCTCTTTGCTCCGGGTTTCTGTGTTGGAGTATTTGATCTTTGTCCCACTGGCAGACTCAATTCTTAGGACAAACCGCCTTGTGGTAACTGAGGGGCAGAGATCAGCTACCAGTGTACTCTCCACTCCGTGGTCCAGCCCATTGCTCCAAATTACGGATGACCTGCTACTGGGGGAGTAGAATAATGGGTCATCCCAGTAGAGCTCAGCAGCTACTCCTTACTCTGGGCTCAATTGACCCTTGTCCATTTTAGAGCAACATATGGGATGCTGGGGATTGAACTGGAGTTGGTTACATGGAAAACAAATGCCTTTCCTGGCTACTCTCTTGCCTCTGATAGCTTAAGTTTTTGTCACCTTGGACATTTTTTGAGAATGTTGAGTGACACTAGAATTTTTTGTGCATTATTCTGGAGTTCCGTTTCATACATAACCTCTTTATATTTCAGTATTCTTTTTAAGAAACACCAGCCCTTCTCTTTCCTGCTGGTCAAACGCTTCACACATCTTTGGCGTAGGAGACCTGTGAACCACATCTTATTTACTAGCCCATCCTCTCTCTGGCCATACTACTTTCAACAAATTCTTTTTTTTTCTTTTTTGGGTCCCACCTGGCAATGTTCAAGAGTTTCTCCTGGCTCTGCACCTCAGGAATTACTCCCGGTGGTGCTCAGGGGACCATATGGGATGCAGGGGATCAAACACGTGCAAGGAAAACGCCCTACCCACTGGGCTATCGCCCCCCCCCTCAACATATTCTTATTATGGCATTTCACATATGCCTTATATATGAAAATATTTGTTCTGATTCAGACTCCATCATTAAGTTGTAATAAAGATAAAAATAGACTCATTTTTCATAATGTATGTCCCACACATTAAGGGCTGAGAAATAGTTTGGACATTAAAAGAACAGCACCACATTCTTTTTTACTTCCCTTTTTTTTGGAATGACCATGCAATAGAGCATTACAAAGCTGTTCATGGTTGTGTTTCAGTTATCCAGTGTTCCAACACCCATGCCTCCACCAGTGCATATTTGCTAACACCCGTTTTTCCCTCTTTTCCTCTCACGTACCCCACCACCTGCCTCTAGGGCAGGCACTTTCTTCTCTCCCTCTCAGTTTATCTCTTCTTTCTAAAGAGCTCCACATTTTGTCGAAATCAGGATATTTTCTGCTTTTCACACATTTATCTCTTTTTTCTTACTTTCTTTGAGAAAATAATGTGTGAAAGGTCATTATCAAGTCATTTCCCCACACTTATTTAATGTGTGTTTAGCTGTTTGACTATCACATAAAAATGTGTGGTAGTAAAAGTAATAAAATTGTCAATAAAAGCTTTACTTCCCTTCAATATTTAAATGCTAAAGAGCAAGAAACATTTGAGACTTTCACCCATAATAGAAAATTGGTATCATCAATGTTGGTAGATGAGCAGTTCTCATGAAAACACTGTTTACTTGATGAATAAAAATGGAAAGCCTTAGAAAATAGGAATATCTACAAAGTAGTGTGTTTTTGTATTTCTAATAGAGTCACTATTTCTAATAAAAGTCCCTATATAGTGGTCACGTAATGTTTATAAACTAAGAAAGGATAATAGTAACTACCAAACAGCAAACATGTCATTGAAGAATCAAGATCTTGATTCTTAAATTATCCTCTTGATCTCAAAGGATAATTTAATGGTAGAAGCTCATTGGCAAAGAAAATAAAAGTAGAAATTATAAAACAAATGCATTGCATGCATGCATGCACAAGAAGGGGAAAGAGAAAGAGAGGAAGGAGACTAAAATTGAAAAGGCAATCACCAGTGGGGAGAAAATAATCACATCACATACCAAGGGACTAACATATAATATATGTAGGACATACTCAAAGCTCAACAAAGCCAATAAATGACCCCATATTCATAGGAGATGAATACGCAGATCCTCAAATGTGACATAAAGTTAGCCAAGTTAGCTGAATAATGAAATGTTTCATCTTCACTGATTATCAGACAATGAAATTTGTAATGAAAATAAATTATCACCTCAAAACAGTGAGAGTTGCCTTTATCAAAATTTCATAAACAGCAATGTACTGGAGAAATGTGGTGTAAAAGGGCATTCTCATCTGCTGTTAGCAAGACTTGTTACCTGGCTCACCGACTCTTTGGAAAATGATATGAATTCTTCTTCAGAAAATGGGTCCTATATGTACTTTTGTTATTCATCACTGCGCTATTCACGATAGCTAGAATCTGGAAACAACCTAAGAGCCCGAGAACAGAGGACTGACTAAGGAAACTGTGGTACATCTACACTATGGAATACTATGCAGCTGTCAGAAAAGACGAAATTATAAAATTTACCTGCAAATAGACATGAGACTATCATGCTGAGTGAAATTAGAAGGAAAAGGACAGATATAGAATGACTGCATTCATTAATAGGGATATAAATATATTCCAGTGTTTAACTGAGTGTGGGCAATGGTATGTCAGTATACAACTCACCATTAAATATACACAAAGAGACTTAAATGATAAACTCTAAATATCTGCAGGTCTAGCCACAATGTGTAAAAGAAGAGGGAGAGAGATGCAGAGACAGAGACAGAGACAGAGAGAGAGACAAAGAGAGAGAGAGAGGAAACGGGGATACCTACTATTGAGGCAGCATGGGGGGGTGGGCAGAAAGGGGTGTGGGTTCATTGGTGGTGGGAATGGGGCACTGGTGGAGGGATGGGTGCTGAAATACTGTATTACCAAGAACCAATTATGAACACCTTTGTAATTGTATGTCTCACGGTAGTATAGTAAAAATTTAAAAAAAAGAAAAGAAAAAGAAAAAAAAAAAAAGAAAATGGGTACTAGAAGTTTTACATGACCTGCAAGTTCCTTCCTGCACAGCTGCTGTAATGACACAGGATCATTCATCTGAATAAACAATCTGAAAGGAGTATGCCCATTTGTGTTCATACCAGAACTGTTTATAATAGCCAAGATCTGGAAACAACCCAAATGCCCAGTAGCAAGTTCGTGGAGTAAGAAATGGTCATAAATATGCTGGAATACTCTTCAGCTATGAGAAAGATGGCTTCTTTCCATTTTCTGCAACTTGGAATTGGTGGAAATTATGCTCAAGTGAGGGGATTCAGAAAGAAAATTTAAATATCACATCATCTGACTCCTTCGTGGAATACAAAGACACTCAGTAAGGGATTATATGGTCACCAATGGAAACAGCCCCTGAGAGATGTTCAGATGTAGCCATCCATCATAGTCCTCAGGATTGTTTCCCCATCTCTCTCTGGAATTAGGACTGTCCTATGAGTACGCTCAGGGGGTGAGATAGAAGGGATCTTGGGGTAAATGTGAAAGGAACCTGGCACCTCATAGCCTTACTGAAGGTATAAAAACAGCACTAGAGGCAGTGTGGGGAAAATGAATCGCTTGATCACTTGACATCCCGTTATTCATCGATTTGCTCAAGCGGGCGCCAGTAACATTTCCATTTGATCCTATCACATGCCGTTGTAGCCCAATGGCATCTGCTTGCTTCCAGGCATATGAAGAGCCTCCAATCATGGTCTTGACAAAGAAGTCTGACCATCTTGTAGGTGGGCAGCCCACGTTATATTTTGACATCCTGTGGGATCTAGTCAGTAATGACTCCTAGTGCAGCAGTTGTCTCCAAATCGCATTACATGTCCAGCCCATCTGATTTTTGATTTTTTTTAATTGAGATGCCTAACGATAAAACAGTTGTCCCCTCTGATACCATTTTTTATGTATTTCAGATTAAAAGTTGCTTCCATATCTGTATTCTGACCTAAAGTTGCTTCCATATCTGTATTCTGACCTAATCCCCAAATTATTGTGAGGCAAGGAAGTTCCAAAAAAAGTTGTACAATAATAGGCCACACATTTCCAAATGTATTAATTCAGAATTTTTGTGACATGGTACAGCTACTTTAAGACTAGAGAACTAAACTTATTTTTTAGCTGATTCTAAATGCGATCAGTATTGAAAAAATCCACTATCATGATTATGTTCACAGATTAACTTCTTCTGAAAGATAGGAGCTTAGAGTGACTCTTGCACTCTTGAACTCCTAACCACCATTTAGGCAAGAGCTGTGGAATGCAAATAAAAGACTGCAGCGCCTGAGAACTTTCCAAAAAATGTCAGCCCATTGTTCCAAGCAGAAGACTTTCTGACTTCACAGGATAGTGAACCTTTATTTCAAAATTATACTTTGAAGTTGGAAGATAAAGAGGAAAGCTGTCTAAGGCCCAACGCCCAAATAGATGCACAGAAAAATTTTAAAAATTCTAGAGAGCTTATCAGAATTTGAAATGAATGTGATAACACATCCTTTCTAGTTCAAGGCCTCAGCACTCTGTAACAGGATTTAAAGTGGCTTAGCTCAGCCTAACACACAGAGAATCAAAGCCTTTTGTAGCCTTGTATTTTTATTTTTGCAGGGAAGAAAAAAGAAGACTATCTACTTTTATATACCTGCTCACCTGGGAATGAATATTTTGTGTTCCGAGGTTCATGCTTGGTCATTGAGCAATACAAAGAACAGGGCACTTACTGAAACCTGTGCTAGTCAGCCATCACCATGTAGTATTTCCTGCTGCCTCTGTCTCCCAAAATTAAAGAACCTCATTTATCAGTAGAGAGAGGAAACTCAGTCCTGGGAAAGACCTTTTCACGTCCCAGGTCCCCAACGCTAAGATGTCCTTATTTGTTAGACTACAACCATAGTGATTGGGCTGGAGTCAGCTCGGCAGGTCTGAGGAGCTGGTTGAGTATTTAAGTATGTACTCAGATAGTTTGAACTGAGGAAAGTACTTAACTCTTCAGATGTATCTTTAGAGGTTTGATTATAAGTGTTGCTCTCAGGTTGGTGTATCACCGTATCACTGCTCTTCCGTCTCATCATCGATTTGCTCCAGTGGACACCAGTAACCTCTCTATATGTCCTGTCTCATGCTAGTAGAGCCAAGGGCATCTTCTTGCTCCAGGAATATAAAGAGCCTCAAACCATTCCATCAGGTCATGGGAATGAGGTCTATAATTGTTACTGGTATCTGGCATATCAAATATGACACAGGTAGCTTACCAGGTTCTGCTGTGCGGGTGGCATACTCTTGTAGCCACCTGTATTTAAGTAATATGGCAAAATTTATTTTTGGGGTAGACATTTCTGGAGGTGCTCAGGACTGACTCTTGGTTCTGTTCTTAGAGATCACTCCTGGACGGGCTCCACACAGGGTAACCAAGGACTGACCTTGGACCTGCTGCATTTTTTTTTTTTGCTTTTTGGGTCACACCCGACAACACTCAGGGGTTACTCCTGGCTCTGCACTCAGGGAATTACTCCTGGCGGTGCTCAGGGAACCATATGGGATGCCTGAAATCCCAACCCACGCTGGCTCAGGCCAGCCCCCTGCAAGGACAGCCCTACCCCCTGGGCTATTGCTCTGGCCCCTGGACCTGCTGCATTTGAGGCAAGGGTCTTACCCACTGTACTATTACTCCATGGCACAGTTTTTTTAAAGTTTCACATAATGGTCATATTCTACTTTTATTACAAAATAAATAAACAACAAAATATGTTAGATTATGAAGTCAAATGTGGCACTACAATTTTTTTTACCCCTCATAAAATAATTCTGGTGGGCAGACAGACAGCACAGGGGATGAAGGCATCCGCTCTGCATGCTGCCAACTACGGTGTGAGTAAGGATAACTTATTTTTTAGGAAGTCTGTAAAAACACCACGTGCAGTCTTCTTTTGGCTTGTGTAAAGCTGTATCGACAATTAATCATTAAGGTTCTGAACTCAGACATAAAGAATTCTCAATTAACTACATGGACCAGATGACAAAAGCTATAAAATTACTTTTCCCCTCTTTCCGAACTGATGAGCCAATTCTTCCCTTTTATGAATAGAAGGGACAGAAAGTAAGCAACTGACGACCTCTGGCAGCTAGGATATGAAATCACAGTGGGAGGAGTCCCAAAAACTCACAAGCAGAATTGTGTTCTGAAATTGGTATGTTGAAGTCTTCATAATCTTATTTTTATCTAAAGATAAGGACCTCCTAGAAGTAACTTAGGCAAAATGGGGCATAGGTTGTACTCTAATTCACTGTGGCTGGTGTCCTTGTAAAAGAGATTGAAAACATAGATACAGAGAGAAAGCAATGTAGAGTAATAGGCAGTGACAGCCTGCAAACTAAGGACAGAGATTTCAGATACCTTCTGATAACAGCGTTTAAGATTTCTGACTTCCAGCTTCCAGCGCTGTGAAAAAGTAGACCTATGGGGTTTATGTAGCCTGGTACTTGCTCGGTAACCTTCCCCAACTCATACAGGTGGTAACCCACCATGAGGGTTGTTAGTTTAAAGCAGTTATTTCAAGATAGAACTGTAGCTCCAAAGTTATCATTTCCCTAGTCCTCACAGTATGCCACTTGAGAAATGTGTAAAAGTTTGTGTAAACTCAGGTTAGGCTGTTTTTAATATGATTTTATAAGGATTAATTTTGCATTATAATTTTAGAAAGCTTGATTTAGTTGTGATTATGTGAGTCAATTGAGGTTGGCTAAGCCACTGCTAAAGGAATGAGTGGAGAAATATTTACTGTCTTTAATTGTTCTTAAATTATTAATAGCATAGATTCACTTCAAAATACTTAATTTCTGATAAGCATGAGAACGGGCGTTTGAGGAATTGCTGTCAGTCCTGAGTGGCTCTTATTGCTCTCCTTGTCATTCTCTTTGGCGCTGATTCGCAGTGAAAGGAGGCAGACTTGGAAGGCGCAGTGATCACAGACTGTCAGAGGGACAAAGGATACCAGTGGGAGCCCTGGGGCTCCAGGACAGCGCAAAGGTGCTCTCCACAAGAGCTGGATGACGTTTGGATTTCCGCTTCATCAGGTTTATAGCACAATAGATGAACTGCAAATACACTATAGATTTTTTCTTTTTTTTTTTGGGTCACACCCAGCAATGCTCAGGGTTTACTCCTGGATCTGCACTCAGGGAATCACTCCTGCCCGTGCTCGGGGGGACCATATGGGATGCCGGGGACCGAACCCAGGTCGGCCGCATGAAAAGACAAATGCCTACCCCCGTGTCACTCCGGCCTACTATAGAATTTTTTAAAATGGACACTAAAGACTAAAAAAAAAAAAATCATGTTTTCAGAGTTAACTTTATTACTTTTTTTTTTTCACAATGATTTGATTTATTCTTAAAATGGGGGAAAATACAAGCTCCTTCCTCTTGATGTCTTCAGAAGTGAAAATGCAGTTGAAAATAAAAATTGTTTACAGATCTGGAGAAATATAGAGGACATGGAGCTTGCATTGCGTCCAGCTGACCCTGGCTTGGTACTCAGCATCACATGTGGCTCCTCAAGCACTTCCAGAAGACATACCTGAGCACAGACTAAGCCCTGCACACACAGTTTGTAGCCCACTTCCTGCCCCATCCTAAGTATTTATAAATATTTACAGTGGTCTAAAATCTTAAAAGCCATTGCAATTCTTTCATTAGTTTGTGATTTCAATAATGTCAATAGAGGGGCCAGAGCAGGTTCCATTCCTGGCATTCCATATGGTCCCCGGAGCACCACCAGGAGTAATTCCTGAGTGCAGTCAGGAGTAAGTCCCGAGCATTGCCGGGTGTGACCCAAAGCAAAATAAATAAAATAATAATAATAATAATAACATCAATAGAAAGGTCTTAGTTGTCACAAAAAAAAAAAAGACCAGGAATATCCTGATATGACCTTTTAATAATAACCATTTTGTTAAAAGTATAAATTACAAAATAATTTTATTTAAACCATTTGCAAGTGTTCAGTGTAGTGGCATTGAATACAATCACAGTATTCTATAACTCACCACTCACTATATAAAATTTCTGTATTCCCTATACCCGACACCAACCACCATATCTTTGAAATGATAGACAATAAGAGTACCTTTATTTATTTATTTATTTTTTTGGAGACAAAAACTGGTGGTCCTGGGATTACTCCTGGCTCTGTACTCAGGAAATTTCCTGGCTGTGCTTGGAGTACCATATAGGATGCCAGGGATCAAACCTGGATTGACTGCATGCAAGGCAAATGCCCTTCTGGCTCTAGTATCATTCTGGCCCCAAGAGTACCTTCTAAACAATTACTTCCACTATTCCTTCATATTTCCACCCTCAGAATTGGTGAATTCCTTTCTTTTTATCCTTTTGTTCTGGTGTGCAGATACACCCATCTGTGCTCAGGACTTTGTCCTGAATCTTTGCTCAGGGGCTCATAGGCAATGCTGGAGCTTCCAACTGGGTTCAGCACATGCCAGACCAGCTCCTTAACCCCTGGACTATCTCTACAAGCCTAATTAGATTTTCTGTTTCTGTGAATTTGCCCATTCATATATGCTGGGTCTTCCTTTAAATGGAATCATACATTTGTTCTGTGTCTGACTGATTTCGCTAAGCACAATATTTTAAAGATCAAAGATCGATCCATGAGTGGTATGAATGTAACTTTGAATAGAATTAATCAAAATTCTGTTCATTATTGGCTAAATAATACTTTTATAGACCACATTTTGCTTAATCCATTCATCTATTAAGGGATTTGTAGATTGATTCCAATACTGTGCAAACATTCAAGAAAAGTGTCTGTGTTCTAAGGGTTTTTGATACAAGTTACCTTTAGGCGCTCACAAAATTTTAGGTTAGGGTTCAATGAAAGCATGGGAAAAATCAACAGCCCAAGAAAAGAGGTTTCCCTAACATCAAAATATGAGAGACATTGTTTCCCTTTTCTTGTATATTTATGTATGCCTTACCTATTTAATTGTATATTATATATCAAGTTACTACTTACCAGATTTAAATGAGTCAAAAGTGTGTGTGTGTGTGTGTGTGTGTGTGTGTGTTGCTTCAATTTGAGATCTATTGGTCAGTGTTTCTGACCCATTTCCTAACCGTGGTCCTTTCTCTCAAGCACATGGAATATCCAGGAATCCACAGGGTATCATTTAGGCCCTCTACTGAGGACTGCTGCTGTCTCTCATTGTGGTTTGTTTGCCATGTTGTACAGTCTCCTCAGGGAGGGGCTCTCGGTGGACACAGCTCCCAAGATAGTGGAGTGCCCGTCCCTCGACAGTCTTGTTATATTTATTTGTCCTCAGGAATATGCAGGGTTCATTTCAGCCCAGCTGCTAGTCTATAAATGATGGCAGGGCCCTGGGGTCGGTGGTCTGGGCCGGCTGCAGGAAGCTTGTCTCAGTGTGTCAAGTTTTACAGGCAACAGGGGTATTTTAATCGTTCTCACATGAGTGATTGTTGTAACTAATGGAGGCCTTGTGGAAATGATTAAGCTTCTGGTTTACTTGAAGTTTACTGATCCAGTAAAATTGAGAGTAATTTAGCGGAATCAGTAAATTTATAGTCATGCAGTCAATATGAATGTATTCCTGAGAATGCAAAACCATGAACGAGATTTTGAATTTGCTTTCCTGCTTAGCCCTGACCTTAGGAAGCATATCGTGGAATGCTCTGTGAAGTTTTTTTTGAATCTTCTATAAATGCCTCTCTTACCATCACTGTGTCAGCTGGTTACTATTAAATAAGGAATAGCATAAGGTAGAAATGTAAAGTAGAAGGGTAAGTTTAATTCCAGTAATAGTGCATCTTAGCACTTGAGGACTTTGGTGATTTTAAACGTGGTGTTTACGGAATTGCAGTTCTTTATGACTTTAAAACAGCCTATCACTTATCACTTGGATGGCAGGAGAGAAATATTTTAAGGTAGTTTTCAGTAGTAATTAAAGTAAAACAAACATTTATTTGCAAGACAATAACATAAGGAAACCTCAGGCTCTTTAGTGTTATTAACATCCTCACAGCAATGAATTTTCTTTTAAATGAACCAGCTATACCAGATTTATATATTTCAGTAGCTACCTAGTCTAGCAGCTTAAGAGGGAACCCTCTGTGGTTTTGTTAGATTTTATTTTATTTATTTATTTTTTAATTTTTTTATTATACCACCGTGAAACATACAATTACAAAGGTGTTCATAATTGGTTCTTGGTAATACAGTATTCCAGCACCCATCCCTCCACCAGTGCCCCATTTCCACCACCAATGTACCCCTCCCCCTCCCATCCCCACCCGCCTTAATAGCAGGTACCCCAGTTTCCTCTCTTTCTCTCTCTATCTCTCTCTCTGTCTCTGCATCTCTCTCCCTCTTATTTTACACATTGTGGCTAGCCCTGCAGATAGTTAGAGTTAATCACTTAAGTCTCTTTGTGTATATTCAGTGGTGAGTTTTAATCTGCCATTACAATTTCCCATATTTATTAAAACACTGGTATCTATATCCTATTAATGAATGCAGTCATTCTATATCTGTCCTTTTCCTTCTGACTAATTTCACTCAGCATGATAGACTCCATGTCCATCCATTTGCAGGTAAATTTCATAATTTCATCCTTTCTGACAGCCGCATAGTATTCCATAGTGTAGATGAACCACAGTTTCTTTAGCCAGTCCCTCTGTTCTCGGGCATTTAGGTTGTTTCCAGATTCTAGCTATAGTGAATAGCGCAGAGATGAATAAAGAAGTACAGATAGTGTTTCTGCTATGTGTTTTTCGGTCTCTAGGGTATATTCCCAGGAGTGCTATTGCTGGATCAAATGGGAGCTCAATATCTAGCTTTTCGGAGGAATGTCCATATTGTTTTCCCAAAAAGGGCTGGGACCAGTCGGCACTCCCACCAGCAGTGGATGAGAGTCCTCTTTTTCCCCACATCCACGCCAGCACCGGTTGTTCTTGCTGTTTTGGATGTGTGCCAGTCTCTGTGGGGGTGAGATGGTACCTCATTGTTGTTTTGATTTGCATCTCCCTGATGATCAAAGATGAAGAGCACTTTTTCATATGCCTTTTGGCCATTCGAATTTCTTCTTTTTGGAAGCTTCTGTTCATTTCTTTCTCCCCATTTTTTGATGGGGTTGGCTGTTTTCTTCTTGTGGGAGTGCTACCAGTGCCTGATATATCCTGGATATTAACCCCTTGTCAGATGGGTATTGGGTGAATATCCTTTCCCACTCTGTGGATTGTCTTTGTATCTTGGTCACCGCTTTCTTTTGAGGTGCAGAAGCTTTTTCAACCTGTTCATGATGAAAGCTCTCGTAAAATGGGGATTGAAGGAACCTTCCTCAAGATAATCCAGGCCATCTACTACAAGCCCACAGCGAAGCATCATTTCTCAATGGGGAAAAACTGAAAGCCTTCTCCCTTAAGATCAGGGGACAAGACAAGGCTGCCCGCTCTCACCACTTCTATTCAATATAGTACTGGAAGTACTTGCCATAGCAATCAGGGAAGAAAAAAGACATTAAGGGCATCCAGATAGGAAGGGAAGAAGCCAAGTTATCACTATTTGCAGATGACATGATATTATACCTGGAAAACCCAAAACTCTCTACCAAGAGGCTCCTAGAAATAATACATTCTTATAGTAGAGTAGCAGGGTACAAAATCAATACCCAAAAGTCAATGGCCTTCCTATATGCAAACAGCAAAAGAGAAGAAAGGGACATTAAAGAAACTATCCCATTCACAATTGCACCGCAGAAAATCAAATACCTAGAAATCAGTTTGACAAAGAATGTAAAGGATCTCTACAAAGAAAACTACAAAACTTTACTTCAGGAAATAAAAGAAGACCTGAGGAAATGGAGACACATTCCCTGCTCATGGATTGGAAGGATTAACATTATCAAAATGGTAATACTCCCTAGAGCTTTATACAGATTTAATGCGGTCCCTATAAAGATACCCATGATGTTCTTCAAAGAAATTGAACAAACACTCCTGAAATTTGTATGGAATAATAAAACCCCACGAATAGCTAAAGCAATCCTTGGGAAAAAAGAAGATGGGAGGTATCAATTTCCCAACCTCAAGCTCTACTACAGAGCAGTTGTAATTCAAGACAGTGTGGTATTGGTATAGAGACAGACCGTAGACCTATGGAATAGAACTGAGTATCCTGAAACTCACTCACAAATATACAACCACTTAATCTTCGATAAAGGAGCAAAAATATTAAGTGGAACAAAGAAAGCCTCTTCAACAAATGGTGCTGGGAAAACTGGGCAGCTGCATGTAAAAAAATGAACTTAGACCTCCTTCTAACGCCATGCACAAAAGGTTTTGTTAGATTTTAAATAAATGTCAGGTACCTGGCTCAGTAGTACTGTTTGAAATTAAAGCTTTTGTGGCTGGTCTTTGTGGTTCATGATTCCCACCCAGGAAAGCAGGAGCAGTGACTGTTGTAGAGATTGATAACTTCAGTGCATATACATGCAGTGGAATAACATAGAGTAAACCCACCATAAGATAAATGACTGACGGACCTGAGAGAGAGCTCAGTAGCGACTGAATGTACGATTTAGGTCCCTGAACTACATGGCTCCCTGAGCCGGGTAAGGAATGATACCCCCACCCAGGCGTTGAAGCAGCAGCAGCCCAGAGTAACTCCCTTCAGTTGTAAGCCAAAAAGCAAACCAAAGATAACGGGCTGGAGAGATAGCCTGCAGACATGTACCAAAGGCGAAGGCGTCAGAACGCTTGCCCCTGCACACTGTGGAGCCACTTTCTATCTGCACCACCACATTATTTGTTCCCAGGCACCCCAAGGCAATATGGGCACAGAGCCAGAGTAAGCCCTGAGTACCACCAGGTGCCTCTAACACCAAAACAAAACAAGAAAAATGATACATGAGTAATACTTTAGAGTCTAAGAATTAACAGATTATTCAAAAGTTTATTATTTGACCAAATGTCTGGATATCTTGTCACATGACAGACCATAAAACTGTCTTCATCTGGAATCACTGTATCACTGTCTTCCTGTTGTTCATTGATTTGCTTGAGCAGGCACCAGTAACATCGCCATGCGTCCTGTTGCAAGCAAGTGTAGTTCAAGGGCATCTGCTTGCTCCAGGGACAGGAAGAGCCTCAAACCATTCTTTTAGGTCATGAAATTGAGGTCCATAATTGTTACTAGTTTTTGGCATAACAAATAAAACACGGGTATGCTTGTTAGGCTCTGCCGTATAACGTGGTATACTATCAGTAGAAAGCTCTCATCTCGAGCATTTACTGATGAAACTTATAGGGAAAGATCAGATTTTCTCTTGGATGGAGCCCTGAGGAACTATGGAGTCTGAATATTGAGAATGACTGACCTCATGATGTATGGGTTGCTCTGTCTTCTTTCTAGGCTTTCGGATGACGGTATAGATTCTAATTGTAGACCTACAAAAATCTCTATGTAAGCACTTTTGACATTATTCCTAAAAACAATATCACCTAAAAAACAAGGATATAGCCTGCCTTATCATTGATTATGTGTTTTCCAAAAGATCATGATTCTAAGTGAAGTAGGAAGATCACAACATGGAGGAAAGGGCACATCATGAACCATTAGATTGTTCAACTCTGGCACCTACTACAAAACCAATAAAGTTTATAGAAGGAAACCTCTTAAGGAAAAAAACACTGGAAATGGAAGAAGACTAAAATACAAACACATTTCTTCAATGTCTTTAAATTTTAATAATAAATTTCATATTGTGCAATTTAACGCACAGTGTTCCAATCAGAAGGGCCTATAAACCCCTCAGGAATTCCAAAATATTTCAAGGGGCCCCTAGGTGAAAAGTGTACATGAGGGGGCAACAGCATGAGACTAGGGTGCCACAAGAAGAAAATAAGGTCAACAAAACTACAGTCATAAAAGAGGCTGTGAAACACTGAATTAATCTTTTGTACTCAAATCCGTTCTTTTTCTCTTTTCTTCTTTTTTACTCATGGTCAGAGTAAACCCTGGCATTGCTCAGAGTTTACTCTTGATTCTTCACTCAGGATCACTGCTGGCAGTGCTCTGGGGACCCTGTAATACTAGACTATTAATACAGATAACTAAATATTTATACTATATTTAGACAAAAAATCTTATGAAATAAATTATTGAAAATACATTTATGAAAGTGACATGTATGTTATTAATCATATGGCACTTTCTTTGAGTTATGAATTTTTTGTGTCAGTGATAAACATGTTTGGGTTTTACAGTGGTACCGATGTTAACATGAATTCTCATTGTGTGTGAGATCTTTGCCTCACTTGAAATTTTATGAGAGTTTATTTTTGATATGATATAAAGAAAGACTAAAAAAAGGAAATAATCACCCTCTTCAATTGACCTCACAAATGGTAGTCTTAGAAATAAATATTTGTGTTTATGGATCTGTGTCTAAAGTGCCATCTTTGACCTACCTTTTTAGACAAAGTGTTATTAAAAACTATGCTTTTCTCCTTCATTGCAAGCATATACAAGAAAGGAGAGGAAGACAATTTGTTCTGGTGGCAGTATATGCTAAATGTTCCTGGACAGGAAAGTCAACTAAAGTCGCTTTACACTTCCTACATTCTTTGTGCTCCTTCAAAAGGCTTAATCACCCATTCTAGTAGTGGCAGGTATTTGAATGAGTTGACTCATGTCAGAGCACAGCAAAAAGATTTCCAAGTCCTCTGAAGAACGGAGATGGAATAAATTAGTTGAAACATAGAGACATGTGGAAAAAGAAAGTACAATTTCCAAAATGTTTAGTAAAGGGGCATTTTAGAGCAACCAAATTGTCTGACAAGCAAAGAAGCGATCCTTCAAAGCCTTAAAGAGAGTGGCATGCTTGATTCAGAATGTGCAAGAAATAATCTGCTCACAGCTGCAGCCCTCACTCACTACCTTGACAGAGTAGGTGTGGGGACAAATAATCCAAACTCTATAACAATAATGGTCCTTCACTCCTCTCTGCTCTCCTACTGGAGATAGTTGTTGACCTCCTTGTCTGAAGCTAATGCCTTTGTGGACCAAACTGCTGGGATAATCATTAGAGCTCGCCCTAGGACTGCCACAGGTACCATGGAAAAGTATTGTTTGGGGTGGGATCATGCAGTGTGTGTGTGTGTGTGTGTGTGTGTGTGGTGCGTGTGTGCATGTGTGAAATGCGTGCATACATGTATGTACATGCGTGCATGTGTGTGTTAATGCGTGTGTGCATGTGTGTGTGCATGCATGCATGTGTATGTTGTGTGTGTGTGTGTGTGTCCCTAAAAACGTCACTGAAGTTCTCCAGAGATTTATAGAAGCTTCTGAAATTGAACTCCCTCCAGCTTCAGTTTACGTGATAGCACCTTCTACAAAGATTTTGCTTTTGAGTTGCTCCTCCCAGCCTTTATCCGTGGCCTTTTATCCGTGACATCACAGGACTATTCTCACCAGTTCTCCCAAAATGCCACAGAGTTTTTGTAGTTGCTTATAAACCGATGCTAAGAATGAAGTGGTCAAATATGCATTGCTCTGATGGCCCTTTTGGGACACTGATCTTTTCTTAGGAAATCCTGCAATATCTCAGTTGGTTGCCACTTTTACTAAACTCTGGCAACAAAATGATCTGTTGAGGTTGACTTGTGTCAGGTAAACTGTCAGGCATTCGGACAATTTATAGTCAGAAGGTTTTGTGATTGGTCTTGTTGAACAAATAGTATTTTCTAGCTAATTATGTTCTTCTGGCCATACCTATATGTATGCTTTTCTTTCTCATAGTTCAGTGAGCCCCGCCTGTGCATCATAATTAGTGTTTTTCCGTTGATTTCCTTAAAAATTCTGCCTCAACCAATGTCATTAAGGTTTAGAATTTAAGGAGTTATTATTAAATGTTGAAAATTGCTCCTGATTATTCGGTACCTTTTTAGCAAACCACGTGGGATAAGCTGTTATATTTAGCTTTCTGAAACTCTTGGTCCTAAGGTAGAAACTAGAATAATTGTCTAAGAAATATTTCATTTCTTTTAGTCTATGTGCACACATTCTTTCTGTCCCCTTTTCTTATTTGAGTTTAATTTCTAAAAGCATTTATAACATCTGAAAACAAGAAGGAGATGATTCCACATTCAGAAGGAGATGATTGTGTTGTTCTCAGGTAACAATATGGCTCATTTTTAAGCTAGGTATGTTCTGATCTAATTATAAGCTAACTCTTTTGGTGCTCACTAGCATCCGCTGCTGATAAGGTAGCCGTGAGGATGCAGAGGTGGCAGTGATGTTAATGCAGTAAGCAATGTCAGTATCTGACCATAGCTGGGTTTGATGTTTGCTTTTTTCTGGCACAGACCAACGCTGTATATTCCACCATCAGTGGTCTCTGGACTTGCAGCATCGGCCTTTTGTGAAAACCTGCTTAAATGAAAATTCTTAGCTTCCAGACACAGTAAATCAGGCCCTCCTTGATCTTTCCTCAGCAGAGTGTGTAAGATGATTCAGTTGCATCCTAAAAGAATCAGCAAATCTTTTATAAAGAGGAGGAACACGCATTTGCTCCAATCTCATCGAGTAACATCCTCAGGCTGTGAGGTGGTGAAGGTGCTCTCTGATAACCACATTCCTGTTCATCAACCTTTTGAACAGTGGCAGAGACTATAAGTGTTCGAAATAGTTGTTTTTATAGCCTAATTTCTATGTTGTTCTACATGAAAATGAGTTAGAAATAATCCCTAAAAATTCTAGTTAGCCAGAAATGAAAAAAAATCTAATGTTTGTTTTTAGTGCTGTTACTATCCAGAGTCCTCTTCACTTTAGCTTGGTGGGAAACGGATCATCCCATTTCAGTGTAGACAAGAACCATGGCTCTCTAGAGAACAAGAGAGGAAGGCTCTTGAGTCAGAACATGGTTCTAAGTATCTCTAGGCCTTCTTTAATCCTTCTCAGCTGCTGAATAAAGAACACATCACCCCTCTTTCCTCATTCCATCTGGAAGACTACAGCAGCTAGGCAAGATTTTTTTAATTTCTGTACACAGCCATAGTGTGTCTCAAAGCCCTTAACTAAGTCTTTGGGAGTTAATTGCATTCATTATGAACATTAAAGTCTAACAAATTGTGCATTTTTTTGCATCTCCTAATTGCAGCATTAGTTCAGCAGCTTCATTTAATACACACCGTGTGGGTCTTCTGAACACAAGGTAGTCTCCTTAATTAGACTCTCCTTGTCTACCTATAGGGACCCTTCTGCCTGTGTCCATTGTCTTCAAGAAATTTCAAGGAAGAGGAACAAGTCTTCCACTTCAGAATAAGCACCAAGCTTATACTCATTTCCAACCGCAATTTGAGAGTATAATAATTTTGGTAAATGGGAACTGAGTGAGTTATTCCAGTCTCAAGAAGTACTTACTTTGAGAACTCCTGATGGCCAGGCATTGGTTGCATCCGCCGAAGGTGTATACCCTCTTAAAGGAAATGGGGGATCCTTTCTTTAGGAGTGATTAAGCTAACCTCCAAAAAGTTCTTTCTGACCCAGAGAGCGGAGGCAGGCTGTGGGGTGGTGGGATAAGGGAATCTCCAATGGTGTACCGCTGAATTTCTGTAACCTAAATCATTTTATCTGGCTTGAGACTGAATTGAGGATCGTTGTTTTAAAACCAAAGTAATTAGCCCTTTAGATTGAAAGCCACTACTCGGAAGAATGAGGAGGTTGTGAAGTTGCATTTGGATTAACCCCTTGTTTTTAAAATGAAATGATGGGGAAATTGACACACAATGATCCAGCTATTTTTTTTCTGTTTTTATGTAAGTTTTGTGTCTCTGCAGGTATGTGTGGGTGGGTAAAAAATTATGTGAGCAAGTATCATCACTTGTAACGGTTGTATACTTGTCTTCCCATTGTTTATCGATGGTTGAAGCGGGCACCAGTAGCATCTCCATACATCCTCATGCCAGTAAAGCCCTGGGTGGCATCTGCTCACCTCCAGGAACACAAGAGCCTCAAACCATTTATTCAGGTCATGATAAGAGGTCTATAATTGTTACTGATTTTTGGCATATCCATACGATATGGGTAGCTTGCCATGCTGTGCGGTAGGGTTTATACTCTAGTGTAGGCTCTCATCTCGTAGATTTACTGATGAACTGAAGAGTGGGGAGAGATTGGCTTTTCTCTTGGGTGAACTCTGACGAGCTATGAGTCAAATGTTGAAAATGACTGCCATCATCATGTGGGAGTAACGGTTGCCTGTGACGGCCTCCTATTGGGAGCAGGCCAAAGCAGAAGACCCTCCTTCCTCCACAGCATCTCATGATCAGCTGGATCGAGGAGAGCCAGTAGCAGCTCTGCCGTGTATCTGAGTCTCAGATTCAGGCATTACCTGGGCTTAGAAATAGGCTTCACTGTAGGTGGGACTGATGTACGGGGCCTGAGATCAGCTTTTTTTCTCTTGGGTGGAGCTCTAATGAGCTGTGGAGTCACCGGACGTTGAAATGACTGCCCTCATGGTGTAGGGGTTCTCTCTTGCATATCTCTATTGGGATGGCAGGCCAGGGCTAGACCTGCGTTCCCTCTGAACACCTTTCCAGCAGTATCTATAATGAATGGAATTTGATAGAAAAAATTGTCTCAAGCAAACCCCTTTGATGACATTTAGCAGTAAGAGTATTTTGACTGTTTGCCTGCCTACCCCCAGACTTTAGAAGAAAGTAATAAAGGATGTTTTGAGAGATATGGGTATGAGGGACCTAAGCTTGATATTAGTGATTTGCAGCCTTTAGAAATTTAACTCAGAGGATAGCTGAGAGTCCCTGGAATTATAGAAGAAAATCATAATAAAGGGAAACCATGACACCAGAAAACAAAAAACCCTTCCTCAGCTAATTGCCAAAGAGTTCACAAAACTGGAAGGAACTCTCTAGAAAGCAACCCATGGTCCTTGGGCATAATCCAAGTAAACAAGGAATCCATAAAATAAAACCATTTTAATTTATATTTTAGCAAAGGCAAAGGTGTATCCATAGAGTGCTCAGGGGCTGCTCCCGGCTCTTCATTCAGGAACTGACTCTGTTGATGCCTTATGGAATGCCAGTGTTTGAAGTCACGTTGGATGCACAAGTAAGGCAGCGCCACTCTTGCTGTCCTAATGGCTCTGGCTCCCTCAATCCATTCTGAATTTATAGAACATTTAACTTTCTTCATTTATTTCCAAATTTAGATGTGTTATAACTTTCTTCCAACCAACACTATTGCATTTCCGTGATGAGTATTTTTAATGCATTTAGGGATGACAGAATTTGCATTTCTGTAGACTCCAGCTGTCTGGTTATGAAATGATGAGCATCAGCACTATATTGTATTTTCCCTAAAAGTATGGTTTGCAGCTTGTATTTGCTGGATTCGCTAAAATGTATTTTGGAGCTTGTTTAAGGAATGGTTTGTTGGGCTGAGTAGCAAAAGCTGTGAAAAGTAAGGTACAGAAGAACCTCTGTGATAATCAAGTCAACTTTTGAGAAACAAGCCAACTGCATGTGGTACTTTCGAGGATGAGCTACCTGACTTCTTGACTAATCCCTTAACAGCTTCCTGAATACTGCCTCATTGTCTTGATCCTGTTGAAAGCAAACAGATTCACTCTGGCCCAAATTATTCTCTTGGAGGTTTCTCTAAAACTTCTAGCCTCTAAGGCACAAATGATGGTAATTTTATATGCCCCCGACACTCACTTGTCTTCCTGTTGTTCATAGATTTGCTCAGCGAGCACCAGTAACATCCGTTAAACATTTGGGAATGTAGTCCATATTGTTACTGTTTTTGGCATAATCAAAACACCACGGGGAGCTTGCCAGGCTGCCATGGCTCTGGGTTCACCCCAGGGGCCCAGTCTTTTTCCTTTTATCAGGCCATCAACTAGTTCCATAGGCCTACGGACAGAGCCCTGGGTGTAGAACTAAGCCCCTGTCTCCTGTTTGCCACCTGTGAACGCAGCTGGGCACCACAGCCACAACTACAACACCTGGTTAAGCAGGATATATGCCCTTACACATTCAAATACCTTTTATATAGAGAGTGTTTTCTTCTAATTTCCAGAGTAGTGGTAGAGATTTTTTATCATTCACATTTTCTAGATGGTTGAACTATGGTCTATGATTAGTGGAACACAGAGTCAAAATCTGTATCCCAGACTCCTGCTCCAACCCTCTTGAGGCTTTTGTCCTCACGGAAGAGTCCTTTTCGATGCCTCAGATTGGAGCTCTTGTTTCCTCAGCCTTAGTACTTCCCTAGGGGAGTGCTTATCCCTTCCTCTCTCACTGATTCCAATTTTTATTTATTTATTAGTATTGGTGCTGCTATTATATTACTGAAAGTCACTTCTGCCTACGCGATCACCTCAGTTTTCATTTAATATTTTTAATTTCTTATTGAAGAATAGGAGAGTGGCTTTTTATTTCCTATTAAAAAGTGATTTAAGGAACACAGTGGTAAGTCTTATTTTACTGTGATGCTGAATTCTCCCAATCATAAGGCACCCATAAGAAATTTTCCTGTATGGAAGAACCCTAATCTGTTTGGTTTGGGGGTGCTGGAGAAGGATGTCAGGTAAAAAAAAAGACTCACTAGCTCTGCCTCTGCCTTTGACTGCCGAAGACCAGGGTGTGGGGCTGTTGTAGCAGATGAACTTGATTCCTTGAAACCAGCTTCTACAGGCTTGCTGCCAACAAGTTCAGGTTCAGTGTGTTTTCTTTACCCCAATTAGAAACATCTCTTTTTACTTGGCTAAATTGCTAATGCTCTTTGATGACTGCATTGTGCCTTTTGTCTCATTTTTTAAAACAGTATAAGTACTTTGAAGTATAAATACTTTGCAGAGATGTCAAGGAAATATAACGTTCCGATTATTTTACATGTTAGTAAGTGCATTTATGCTTTGCATGCATGATGTGAAGACAAATCTGTGGCAGGACATCAGTGTTTTTTGTAACAGCCATCATGAGTTGCTCTGGTCCTGTTGGCATAATGAATGTTAATCAAAATAGCACTTACGCCAATCCATGACAAGGGTCACTGTCTGGCCATCCTGTACTTGATCAGTCACAAAGTCGTCTTAAAATTTTTCTCAGAGCATCCTTGTGACCAAAGTGATAGTACAGGAGCTCAAGGCACTTGTGTGCGACTTACCCTGAATTAATTCTGGCATCATATAGTCCCCCAGATGCAGAACAGGCAGTGACCCTGATTACTTCTGGTAAAGAGGCAATACCCTTGTTCTATCTCCCTGCTGTTTTTCCTGGGAGTGCTGGCTGATGTGAGGGCAGGAATGTCAGCTACCTCTAGAAGAATTGTGATTCCCCCAGACTACAGCAGGCAGATTTAGGACTTTCTTGGACTTCTTCATGTGCTTGCTGGGCTTGCCTTCAGAAGTACCAAGCCTCTCAGGTCATAAAGTCATCACCATGGGTTCTTTGTTGGTACATCCTTGAAGATTGGTTGAACCAGGAATGGCTTAACACATTTTTGGTGCCAATTCTCATATCTTAATAATATAGATTCTAATTCTTGTTTCTCGTATCAAAATGAAAAGTCTTTTTCATTGACTTTCTATTGGCTTTCAGTGACACTGTCACTCCTGATACATTATTGTGGGTATTTTACCTTAATTAAGTCAAAATATATTGATTCCTACTTCTCAAAAAAGTAATATTTTTTCTTTATAATGTGTTTGTCAGCTTTACACAATGTAAAATCTTGATCTTTACCCTCACAAAATGGAATAATTTTGCTTCAATTAGATGTAATTAGTCCCAAGGTAACAGTTTATTAAACAAAAAATGTATTTGTCTCTTTCTATGTCCTGTATAATGAGTTCAGTTTGCTGCTTCTGACATTAAGGGTTGGGATATAGGGACTCTGTGTGCCTCCGCAAATTCACCATCGATTCATTCCTATGGTTAGGCAAGTCTTCATCATGGAACTAGTAACCTCAATAATTACATTACTCAACACCAACAATTTTTCCTCACAATAATCTACCAGGTTATATTCTCTAGTACTGTAACATTCGTTGAATTAAGTAAATAGTTGATCACTTTTACAAGAGAAGTGAAAAGTCTTCAAAGTAAAATGTCTGCGGATTTCAGCAAATTGTCAAATGATACTAAATCCAAAATGGAGCTTCAGGGCCGAGTGGATAGCCCAGCGGTAGGCGTTTGCTTGCACTCCGCCTGGCGACCCGGCCTCCAAGTCCGATCCCGGCATCCCATATGGTCCCGAGCACTGCCAGGAGTCATTCCTGAGTGGCTTTTCACAAGGAAACCCCTGAGCACCTTTGGATGTGACCCAAAAACCCAAAAAACAAACAAACAAACAAAAAACCCAAATATGGGCTTTAAACGTCTGGAATTGAATTTCAACCTCATTACCAGAAAGGGACTGGGAATGGTAAAAGATGGCAGCTGTAGCTTGAGGCTTTCTACTGTGACCAATGAAGAGACCTTAAGAATATATTAGTAATGTGTGTGGCCCAGCATTTGAAATCAGTGCTCAATCTATCATTAACCACCCCTGAGAGACTTAATTTCAAAAAATAAAATTTTCTAAAATTCGGGAGAAGTGACAAATACTGAGTGATTTTACTATCTATGGTATGTAGAAAAAATAACCCAGGGGAATTAGACAATATCATGTTAGAAGACAAGCCCTTGGTCTTTGATTCGCGCACTGGCTGGGGCCACTAGAGCAGAAGGAAATGTGGGAGAGAGAAAAGACAGACAAGGATACTGGAGGGACAGTCATGGGAAGGGTCACAGACTTGACGCTGTAGTGACGGGACAAAAACATTGTTAATCAACACCATCAAAGATAACAGCGATAATAGCAAAAGTTACCTAAACTACAATAAGATTGATCAAAAGAAGTAAAGTTGGGTAGTTCTTGATATTTCTTTGTACTCTACAGATTTATTGGGCGGGAGGCAATGCTAGGTCTGGTGATGTGTTTCCATGTGTCTCTTTTGTGTTGTGCGAGACCTACGCCACTCCAGGGTAGGTTTTAGTGAGTCCCTTTAGTACCACACCTCATGCAGCCTGACTAAACCTGGTTTGAACATATGCAAAACATGTACCTTAGCCGCCCTCTACTCTATCTTTACGGCCCAAACAACTTTTTAGAATTGACTGGAAACACAATTATTTATGACTTGCTTTACTGTTATGTTTGTTTATTGTCCTGAAAATCAAACCCACATATTTTAAGTGTGTATTCATATAATTTGAAAGCAAAATTTAGAAATATTGATATATAATTTGATAAACTTTTGAAAGCAAAATTCACATTTTGCAGGAATTTCTATAATGTATTTAGTAGCTTTAAGTGTATTACCTAAAAGAAACCCTACTAAATTCCTGACATACAAAATTTTCATCATTTGTAATTATCGGTTATTAAATTCCAGATGCTTTCAGTTTAAAATAAACAATAAAATTAAAAATATTTAACTTGAGTGGAAAATTATATATTAAATTATTTTTGTCATCATCATACTTCCCCTTAACACTATTGTCCCATCTTGTATAAACTTCAGGGAATTCAATAGGAGTAAGCCACACATCTCCCCTCATGTCAAAAATATTTTGTGTCTATTGGTTGGCCTGTTTTTCCATTTTACCAAGGCAACATTGATCCCCTCTTCCAACATTAATATTCTTAACACCACTATTAATTGGCCTACCGCGGCTTCCGGCCTCCCATGCTTAATCTCGCCCAGCTCACACCGCCTCCCGCTGGTCCCTCCCGACTTCACTCCCGGCTCCTCCGCCTCTTCTCACCCACGAGTGGCCAGAGTGGCAATCAAATATATCAATATATTGGATATTCCAGATACCAGTAATATTATTGACCTCATTCCCATGACCTGATGGAATGGTTTGAGGAGCTCTTTATGTCCCTGGAGGAACTTGAAACTTGCCCTTAGGCTCTACTAGCATGAGACAGGTCATATGGAAGATGTTACTGGTGCCGCTCAAAAGCAAATCAGTGATGAACAAGGAGAAACAGTGATAAATTATTTTTGTGTTTAAAAGAAGACTTAAGTGATAAACTCTAAATATCTGCAGGGCTAGCCACAATGTGTGTAAAATAAGAGGGAGAAAGATGCAGAGACTGAGAGAGAGAAAGAGAGGAAAGCTGGGGTACACCTGCTATTGGGGCAGCCTGGGGGGTCAGCCAGGAGAGGTGAGGCCCATTGTAGTGGTTGGAAATGGGGCACTGGTGTAGGGAGGGTGCTGGAATACTGTATTACCAGGAGCAATTATGAACACCTTTATAATTGTATGTTTCACGGTGGGTATAATAAAATTAAAAAAAATATTTTGTATTTTTTGGTGAAGTCGATTTTTTGTGTATACTTTCTTGGCCACGCCTAGCGAGTGCTCAGGACTTAATCTGACTGCCAAGGATCAGCTCGGGTGGTGCCTGGGGTGTATAGTGCCACAAATTGAACCTGTCTTGACTGCATATAAGGCCCAGGTACCCTGCCCTCTGTACTATCTCTCCAGTTGAGGCGGTATTCTTACCCACCAGATAGCACATAAGGAATTGACCTGATCCTTTCTGCTTATATGTAGAATTTCCCTTGGTTTCTGCCTTTTCTTACCTGCGCAGCCATGGTGCTTCCGTATGGCAGCCAAGGCTCTGCAAAGGTAAAGCTCTTTTCGGCGGGGTGGTAAAATCGATGATCGCGCCCAGTTTGGGGACCTTTGTATGCATCAACTTCTTTATTTTATTTTTTCTTTTATTTTATTTTTATTATTTCCCTTCCCCCCCAATATTACACCATTTTAGACATACAATTGAAAGATGCTAATGTTGAGCTTTGGTTCTACAGTATTCCAACACCCCACATCCCTCCACCCAAACCCATCTCACATCACCAATGTCCCACCCACTCCCTCCCCCTCCCACACACCTCAACTACTTGGCGGGTTCTGTCATGTCATTTCTCTCCTCTTTATATCTCCCTCCCACCAAACTTTCCTACACATCGTGGAATACAGTGCATTAAAAGCACGTTACTGTTTCCACTATTTTATTATGGACCTTGCCCACTGCAAGCCCTGCACCACCTCAAGCTCAAACTGGTTTTTTACTCTCTGTTAATCTGGTGGTGAGGCAGTTTCCCAGCGTCGGACGGCGAAAATGGTGAAGCTAAGTGTAGTGGAGCGAGTCTCAAATCTGACTGCTTCCGGGACCCCCCAGAGGGTGACGGGCCTCCCAAAACCCCATCCCACTTGCCTCCTGGAGTCCCATATTCAGCCAGCTGGGCCGGGCGGGCGAGGTCCAGCTTCCCAAGCGGCTGCGCGCGGAATCTCTTCATGCTGGCTGATGAAAACCATAGGTAGAGTGCAGGCTCTACAAAATAAGAGAGAGGGGAAATGGCTGAACCTGACTCCATCTGATGAATTCCCAGTGATTTCACTGCCTCTGGGAGCTACACCCACCTGGAGGTCGAACTGGTTTGCTCTGTTAATCTGAGGTGAGGTAGGGGCAGTTTCCCAGCATCCGGACAGCGAAAACAGTGGCTAGTGTGATGGGGCGTCTCATCTGGCTACTTCCCTTGAGGACCCCCAGGGTGACGGGCCCTCCCCAAATCCTGCCCTCGCAAGTCCCCGTATTCAGCTGGGCCGGGGCGAGCCGAGGTTCCAGCCTCCCCAGCCGCTTGTGAGGCCTCTTCATGCTGCTCGCATCAACTGTTTTAGTGGGATTTATCCCTGAACTACATGTGAGGGTGTTAGAAGTAGCTATTGTTTGAAAAGAAGTAAGAAAGAATTCGATTACAATAGCATTTGTATTTATGGAGCAGTGCCTGCTTAATCACATGCTAATGTTGTTGCCCTGTTACCAAGCAAATATCAGCTCCTCCTCCTGAAATTACAAGAGTATTGGATGTGTACAGTGGGAGGAGTCGGCAGTTCAGTTTCATACTATATAGAATAATGTCTGTAATCCAGTAATGGCAGCTGACCGCGATTAACGCTATGGGAAAATTAAAGGCTGCGAGAAGAAGGTTGGGAAAGGTTTAAGATCATTCAGCTTACAAATCTTTGAAAATCCCTATTTTGTTTATATTTTTTAAATAAAGGTTTGTACTGGTGTTTTCAGGACTGAATGGTAAAGAATGAAACGAAGACGGTGTTCCCCTTCAACTTATTGAGTACTTTTAGTTCAGCTTGCCAAATGGAGCTGGTAGCGTTATTTCTTTGTACTTTTTGGGTGGCTCCAGGTTTAATAATGTGGTTGTTGACGTGAAGAAAAAATGAATTTTTCTTTTTAGGCAAAGTTGGATGTGAGTGTTGTTTTTTTCTTTTCTCTGGAGTTTGTTGCCTTGCTAAATGAAAAAACATCATTGCTGGAAGCCAGCTCTCGTTTCTCTCCCAATGCACTTGAATCCGTTGCTGGAAGCCAGATCTTTATTGTTTCTCCATGGACTTGAATCCATTGCTGGAAGCCCAGATCTCACATTTCTCCATGGACTTGAATCCATTGCTGGAAGCCCAGATCTCGTTTCTCTCCATGGACTTGAATCCATTGCTGGAAGCGAATCTCGTTTCTCTACATGGATGACTTGAATCCGTGCTCAGAGAGATCAACAAAGGCCTCATTCCTTCTCTTTGCCTAGTTGTTGTGTGAATATTGTTTGGTTGGCCTAGAACGAAGTACAAGAAGACTACATGTAAACTAAACCCTGCCCTCAGCTTAGATCTAGAAGGAAAGTATTGAAAGTAAAAGTTAAATGTTACATAAATGAGAGACTTCAAATAGAAAGTATGAGTGGCTGACATCTCCCTGAAGTGTTTGCTTCTGCCTTGTCACTAGCCAATGGTGCACCTATGGCCTTTGCGAAGTCTAGGATTTTTTTAATTTTTTATTTTCTGCAAATAAAAAAAAAGGCCTCAGGAGACCAAATGCTAAGCGTCAAGCTTGCTAAACAGTGCAGAGAGGCGATAAAAGCAGACCTCAAAGACAGAAGAGCTTAGAAATACTGGAAGATGCAGCAAAAGCCGAGAAGTGACCGCACTGCCCGCCTGCCAACTTCGCCAGCTATAAGGCCAAGATGACTGCCCTCCGGCGCCCTGATGGATCTATCACATCTTTCAGAAAGGCTAATGGGAGAAAGGTACTTCAGGACTTCTACTCAAATCTTTTGATAGCCACATCCACCTGACCACATACCAAATTCCACAGGATGGATGCGTCATTCCCAACGTTCTCCCTTCTGAAATAAGACATGCCATCTCATCGGTAAAGAAAGGGGAGAACTTAGCACCAGGAACAGACAAAGTCAGACCCGGACATCTAAAGAATCTATAAGCCAGGTGCTCATCAATACACTAGCTCGGCTCTTCACCGCTACCTTTCAGTGCAAAGATTATGTGCACCTCCCAATGGAAAACCAGCAGGACAGTTCTACTGTTCAGAGGAGAGACATTCATGACATCGGCAACTATCGCCCCATCTGCCTGTTGTCACCATCAATGCTGCAAACTGTTTACGAGGTCATCCTCTGAACAGGATTAGCAGAACACTAGATGAAGGTCAGCCATGTGCGAGAGCAAGCAGGTTTCGGAAAGGATTCAGCACAATGTCGACCATATCCACACAGTAGTAAGCTCATTGAGGTTTGTAGGGAGTACAAGATGCCGCACTGGCTTTCTCACGACGACCATTGATTTACAGAAAGCCTATGATTCTGTAGAGACTGAAGCAGTCATGAAGCCCTATGGCAGAAGGGTGAGCAAACCCAATACATCACAAGATCGCCATGTGAGCTCTATTATCGATTCACCACCAGGATCTCACCATTCTACAAAAAGTGATCAGTGATGTCCAAAAGGGAGGTTCGACAGGGGGTGATACCATCTCACCAAAGCTTCCAGTGCTTACCCTTGAACAGCATGAGACAAGTAGAATGGGAAGTAATGGGAGTAGAAGATTAGATGGTCAACAGCTACACCACCTCGCTTCGCTGATGACAGCCGTTCTAATAACGCAAACATTAGCCAAGCGGCACAAATGCTAGCTGACTTTGACCGAGATGTGGAAGAG
>JAJIBD010030527.1:0-36248 GCA_021461705.1 Cryptotis parvus
GAACCACATCTTATTTACTAGCCCATCTCCCTCTCTGGCCATACTACTTTCAACAAATTTTTTTTCTTTTGGGTCACACCTGGCAATGTCAAGGAGTTTCTCCCCTGGCTCGCTCCAGGGAATTACTCCGGTGGGTGCTCAGGGGACCATATGGATGCAGGGGATCAAACACGCCGCTAAGGAAACACCCTACCCACTGGGCTATCGCTCCCACCCCTCAACATATTCTTATTATGGCATTTCACATATGCCTTATATATGAAAATATTTGTTTCTGGATTCAGACTCATCATTAAGTTGTTAATAAAGATAAAATAGACTCATTTTCATAATGTATGTCCTAACACGTAAGAACTAGAAATAGTTTGGACATTAAAAAGAACAGCACCACACATTCTATTTGCCCTTTTTTTTTGAATGACCCATGCAAATAGAGCATTACAAAAGCTTTGTTCATGGTTGTGCTTTCCAGTTGTCCAGTGTCCCAACACCTATGCCTCCATGCAGAAGATAAGTTTACTAACAACGTAGTCCCTCTTTCCCTCTACACAATGCAAGCCACCTCCTAGGGCAGGCACTTTCTTCTCCCTCCTCAGCTTCAGTTCTTTCAAAAAGAGCTCCACATTTTTTATTAAATCAGAGCAAGAATTTTCTGCTTTTCTCACATTTATCTCTTTCTTTCTTACTTTCTTTGAGAAAATAATGTGTGAAAGGTCATTATCAAGTCATTTCCGCACTTATTTAATGTGTGTTTAGCTGTTTGACTATCACATAAAAAATGTGTGGTAGTAAAAGTAATAAAATTGTCGATAAAAGCTTTACTTCCTTCAATATTTAATGCTAAAGAGCAAGAAACATTTGAGACTTTCTACCCCATAATAGAAAATTGGTATCATCAATGTTGGTAGATGAGCAGTTCTCATGAAAACACTGTTTACTTGATGAATAAAAATGGAAAGCCTTAGAAAATAGGAATATCTACAAAGTAGTGTGTTTTTTGTATTTCTAATAGAGTCACTATTTCTAATAAAAGTCCCCTATATAGTGGTCACGTAATGTTTATAAACTAAGAAAGGATAATAGTAACTACCAAACAGCAAACATGTCATTGAAGGAATCAAGATCTTTGGTTCTTAAATTATCCTCTTGATCTCAAAGGATAATTTAATGGTAGAATCTCATTGGCAAAGAAAATAAAAAGTAGAAATTATAAAACAAATGCATTGCATGCATGCATGCACAAGAAGGAAAGAGAAAGAGAGGAAGGGAGACTAAAATTGAAAAGGCAATCACCAGTGGGGAGAAAATAATCACATCACATACCAAAGGACTAACATATAATATATGTAGGACATACTCAAAGCTCAACAAAGCCAATAAATGACCCATAAAAATAGAGGAGATGAATGCCCAGATCCTCAAATGTGACATAAAGTTAGCCAAGCTAGCGAATAATTAAATGTTCATCTTCACTGATTATCAGACAATGAAATTTGTAATGAAAATACAATCACCTCAAAACAGTGAGAGTTGCCTTTATCAAAAAATTTATAAACAGCAATGTACTTGAGAAATGTGGTGTTCTGGGCAATTCTCATCTGCTGTTAGCAAGACTGTTACCTGGCTCACCGACTCTTTGGAAAATGATATGAATTCCCTTCTCCACGAAAATGGGTCCTATATAACTTCTTGTTATTCATCACTGCGCTATTCACGATAGCTAGAATCTGAAAACAACCTAAGAGCCCGAGAACAGAGGACTGACTAAGGAAACTGTGGTACATCTACACTATGGAATACTATGCAGCTGTCAGAAAAGACGAAATTATAAAATTTACCTGCAAATAGACATGAGACTATCATGCTGGAGTGAAATTAGGAAGGAAAAGGACAGGATATAGAATGACTGCATTCATTAATAGGATATAAATATATTCCAGTGTTTAACTGAGTGTGGGCAATGGTATGTCAGTATACAACTCACCTTAAATATACACAAAAAGAGATCTAAATGATAAACTCTAAATATCTGCAGGTCCAGCCACAATGTAAAAAGAAGAGGAGAGAGATGCAGAGACAGAGAGACAGAGACAGAGAGAGAGACAAAGAGAGAGAGAGGAAACGGGGATACCTACTATTGAGGCAGCATGAGGTGGTGGGCAGAAAGGGTGTGGGTTCATTGGTGGTGGGAATGGGGCACTGGTGGAGGGACTGGGTGCTGAAATAATGTATTACCAAGAACCAATTATGAACACCTTTGTAATTGTATGTCTCACGGTAGTATAGTAAAAAATTAAAAAAAAAAAAGAAAAAAAAAGAAAAAAGAAAATGGGTACTAGAAGTTTTTACTTGACCTGCAAGTTCCTTCCTGCACAGCTGCTGTAATGACACAGGATCGACTCATCTGAATAAACACCCTGAAAGGAGTATGCCCATTTTGTGTTCATACCAGAACTGTTTATAATAGCCAAGATCTGGAAACAACCCAAATGCCCAGTAGCAAGTTCGAGGAGTAAGAAATGGTCATAAATATGCTGGAATACTCTTCAGCTATGAGAAAGATGGCTTCTTTCCATTTTCTGCAACTTGGAATTGGTGGAAATTATGCTAAGTGAGGGGATTCAGAAAGAAAATTTAAATATCACATCATCTGACTCTTCGTGGAATACAAAGACACCCAGTAAGGGATTATATGGTCACCAATGGAAACAGCCCTGAGAGATGTTCAGATGTAGCCATCCATCATAGTCCTCAGGATTGTTTCCATCTCTCTCTGGAATTAGGACTGTCCTATGAGTACGCAGGGGGTGAGATAGAAGGGATCTTGGGGTAAAGGCAGAAAGGAACCTGGCACTCATAGCCTTACTGAAGGTATAAAACAGCACTAGAGGCAGTGTGGGGAAAATGAATCACTTGATCACTTGACATCCCGTTATTCATCGATTTGCTCAAGCGGGCGCCAGTAACATTTCCATTTGATCCTATCACATGCCGTAGCCCAATGGCATCTGCTTGCTTCAGGCATATGAAGAGCCTCCAATCATGGTCTTGACAAAGAAGTCTGACCATCTTGTAGGTGGGCAGCCACGTTATATTTTGACATCCTGTGGGGATCTAGTCAGTAATGACTCTAGTGCAGCAGTTGTCTCCAAATCGCATTACATGTCCAGCCCATCTGATTTTTTGATTTTTTTAATTGAGATGCCTCCAACTGATAAAACAGTTGTCCCCTCTGATACCATTTTTTAGTGTATTTCCAGATTAAAAGTTGCTTCCATATCTGTATTCTGACCTAAAGTTGCTTCCATATCTGTATTCTGACCTAATCCCCAAATTATTGTGAGGCAAGGAAGTTCCAAAAGTTGTACAATAATAGGCCACACATTTCCAAATGTGTATTAATTCAGAATTTTTGTGACATGGTACAGCTACTTTAAGACTAGAGAACTAAACTTATTTTTTAGCTGATTCTAAATGCGATCAGTATTGAAAAAATCCACTATCATGATTATGTTCACAGATTAACCTTCTTCTGAAAGATAGGAGCTAGAGTGACTCTTGCACTCTTGCACTCCTAACCACCATTTAGGCAAGAGCTGTGGAATGCAAATAAAAAGACTGCAGCGTCTGAGAACTTTCCAAAAATGTCAGCCCATTGTTCCAAGCAGAAGACTTTCTGACTTCACAGGATAGTGAACCTTTATTTCAAAATTATACTTTGAAGTTGGAAGATAAAAGGAAAGCTGTCTAAGGCCCAACGCTCAAATAGATGCACAGAAAAATTTTTAAAATTCTAGAGAGCTTATCAGAATTTGAAATGAATGTGATAACACATCCTTTCTAGTTCAAGGCCTCAGCACTCTGTAACAGGATTTAAAGTGGCTTAGCTCAGCCTAACACACAGAGAATCAAAGCCTTTTTGTAGCCTTGTATTTTTATTTTTGCAGGGGAAGAAAAAAGAAGACTATCTACTTTTATATACCTGCTCACCTGGGAATGAATATTTTGTGTCTCGAGGGTTCATGCTTGGTCATTGAGCAATACAAAGAACAGGGGCACTTACTGAAACCTGTGCTAGTCAGCCATCACCATGTAGTATTTCCTGCTGCCTCTGTCTCCCAAAAATTAAAGAACCTCATTTATCAGTAGAGAGAGGAAACTCAGTCCTGGGAAAGACCTTTCACGTCCCAGGTCCCCAACAAGATGTCCTTATTTGTTAGACTACAACCATAGTGATTGGGCTGGAGTCAGCTCGGCAGGTCTGAGGAGCTGGTTGAGTATTTAAGTATGTACTCAGATAGTTTGAACTGAGGAAAGTACTTAACTCTTCAGATGTATCTTTAGAGGTTTGATTATAGTGTTGCTCTCAGTTGGTGTATCCACCGTATCACTGTCTTCCCCGTTCATCATCGATTTGCTCCAGTGGACACCAGTAACCTCTCTATATGTCCTGTCTCATGCTAGTAGAGCCCAAGGGCATCTTCTTGCTCCAGGAATATAAAGAGCCTCAAACCATTCCATCAGGTCATGGGAATGAGGTCTATAATTGTTACTGGTATCTGGCATATCAAATATGACACAGGTAGCTTACCAGGTTCTGCTGTGCGGGTGGCATACTCTTGTAGCCACCTGTATTTAAGTAATATGGCAAAAATTTATTTTTGGGGTAGACATTTCTGGTGGTGCTCAGGACTGACTCTTGGTTCTGTTCTTAGAGATCACTCCTGGACGGGCTCCACACAGGGTAACCAAGGACTGACCTTGGACCTGCTGCATTTTTTTTTTTTTTTTGCTTTTGGGTCACACCGACAACACTCAGGGGTTACTCCTGGCTCTGCACTCAGGAATTACTCCTGGCGGTGCTCAGGGAACCATATGGGATGCCTGAAATCGAACCCACGCTGGCTCAGGCCAGCCCTGCAAGGAAACGCCCTACCCCTGGGCTATTGCTCTGGCCCCTGGACCCTGCTGCATTTGAGGCAAGGGTCTTACCCACTGTACTATTACTCCATGGCACAGTTTTTTTAAAGTTTCACATAATGGTCATATTCTACTTTTATTACAAAATAAATAAACAACAAAATATGTTAGATTATGAAGTCAAATGTGGCACTACAATTTTTTTTACCCCTCATAAAATAATTCTGGTGGGCAGACAGACAGCACAGGGATGAAGGCATCCGCTCTGCATGCTGCCAACTACGGGTGTGAGTAAGGATAACTTATTTTTTAGGAAGTCTGTAAAAACACCACGTGCAGTCTTCTTTGGCTTGTGTAAAGCTGTATCGACAATTAATCATTAAGGTTCTGAACTCAGACATAAGAATTCTCAATTAACTACATGGACCAGATGACAAAAGCTATAAAATTACTTTTCCCTCTTTCCGAACTGATGAGCCAATTCTTCCCTTTTACTGAATAGAAGGGACAGAAAGTAAGCAACTGACGACCTCTGGCAGCTAGGATATGAAATCACAGTGGGAGGAGTCCCAAAAAACTCACAAGCAGAATTGTGTTCTGAAATTGGTATGTTGAAGTCTTCATAATCTTATTTTATCTAAAGATAAGGACCCTAGAAGTAACTTAGGCAAAATGGGGGCATAGGTTGTACTCTAATTCACTGTGGCTGGTGTCCTTGTAAAAAGAGATTGAAAACATAGATACAGAGAGAGAAAGCAATGTAGAGTAATAGGCAGTGACAGCCTGCAAACTAAGGACAGAGATTTCAGATACCTTCTGATAACAGCGTTTAAGATTTCTGACTTCCAGCTTCCAGCGCTGTGAAAAAGTAGACCTATGGGGTTTATGTAGCCTGGTACTTGCTTCGTAACCTCCCCAACTCATACAGGTGGTAACCCACCATGAGGGTTGTTAGTTTAAAGCAGTTATTTCAAGATAGAACTGTAGCTCCAAAGTTATCATTTCCCTAGTCCTCACAGTATGCCACTTGAGAAATGTGTAAAAGTTTGTGTAAACTCAGGTTAGGCTGTTTTTAATATGATTTTATAAGGATTAATTTTTGCATTATAATTAGAGAAAGCTTGATTTAGTTGTGATTATGTGAGTCAATTGAGGTTGGCTAAGCCACTGCTAAAGGAATGAGTGGAGAAATATTTACTGTCTTTAATTGTTCTTAAATTATTAATAGCATAGATTCACTTCAAAATACTTAATTTCTGATAAGCATGAGAAACAGGCGTTTGAGGAATTGCTGTCAGTCCTGAGTGGCTCTTATTGCTCTCCTTGTCATTCTCTTTGGCGCTGATTCGCAGTGAAAGGAGGCAGACTTGGAGAGCGCAGTGATCACAGACTGTCAGAGGGACAAAGGATACCAGTGGGAGCCCTGGGCTCCAGGACAGCGCAAAGGTGCTCTCCACAAGAGCTGGATGACGTTTGATTTCCGCTTCATCAGGTTTATAGCACAATAGATGAACTGCAAATACACTATAGATTTTTCTTTTGCTTTTGGGTCACACCCAGCAATGCTCAGGGTTTACTCCTGGATCTGCACTCAGGAATCACTCCTGCCCGTGCTCGGGGACCATATGGGATGCCGGGGACCCGAACCAGTCGGCCGCATGAAAGACAAAATGCCTACCCGTGTGTCACTCCGGCCTACTATAGAATTTTTAAAATGGACACTAAAGACTAAAAAAAAAAAAATCATGTTTTCAGAGTTAACTTTATTACTTTTTTTTTATTCACAATGATTTGATTTATTCTTAAAATGGGGGAAAATACAAGCCCTTCCTCTTGATGTCTTCAGAAGTGAAAATGCAGTTGAAAATAAAAATTGTTTACAGATCTGGAGAAATATAGAGGACATGGAGCTTGCATTGCGTCCAGCTGACCCTGGCTTGGTACTCAGCATCACATGTGGCTCCTCAAGCACTTCCAGAAGACATACCTGAGCACAGACTAAGCCCTGCACACACAGTTTGTAGCCCACTTCCTGCCCCATCCTAAGTATTTATAAATATTTACAGTGGTCTAAAATCTTAAAAGCCATTGCAATTCTTTTTCATTAGTTTGTGATTTCAATAATGTCAATAGAGGGGCCAGAGCAGGTTCCATTCCTGGCATTCCATATGGTCCCTCGAGCACCACAGGAGTAATTCCTGAGTGCAGTCAGGAGTAAGTCCCGAGCATTTCACGGGTGTGACCCAAAAGCAAAATAAATGGGAAATAATAATAATAATAACATCAATAGAAAGGTCTTAGTTGTCACAAAAGAAAAGACCAGGGAATATCCTGATATGACCTTTAATAATAACCATTTTGTTAAAAGTATAAATTACAAAATAATTTTATTTAAACCATTTGCAAGTGTTCAGGTGTAGTGGCATTGAATACAATCACAGTATTCTATAACTCACCACTCACTATATAAAATTTCTGTATTCCTATACCCGACACCAACCACCATATCTTTTGAAATGATAGACAATAAGAGTACCTTTATTTATTTATTTATTTTTTGGAGACAAAACTGGTGGTCCTTGGGATTCCTCCCTGGCTCTGTACTCAGGAAATTTCCTGGCTGTGCTTGAGTACCTTATAGGATGTCAGGGATCAAACCTGGATTGACTGCATGCAAGGCAAATGCCCTTCTGGCTCTAGTATCATTCTTGGCCCCAAGAGTACCTTCTAAAAACAATTACCTAATTATTCCTTCATATTTTCACCCTCAGAATTGGTGAAATTCCTTTCTTTTATCCTTTTGTTCTGTGTGCAGAAACATCCATCTGTGCTCAGGACTTTGTCCTGAATCTTTGCTCAGGGGCTCATAGGCAAATGCTGGAGCTTCAACTGGGTTCAGCACATGCCAGACCAGCTCTAACCCCTGGACTATCTCTAAAGCCTAATTAGATTTTCTGTTTCTGGAATTTGCCCATTTATATACGCTGAGTCTTCCTTAAATGGAATCATGCATTTGTTCTGTGTCTGACTGATTTCGCTAAAGCATAAAATATTTGCAAAGATCAAAGATCGATCCATGAGTATGAATGTAACTTGAATAGAATTAACCGCAAATTTGTTCATTATTAAGCAAAATGGGGAATACTTTTATAGACCACATTTTGCTTAATCCATTCATCTATAGGGATTTGTAGATTGATTCCATACAAAAACATTCAAGAAAAAGTGTCTGTGTTCTAAGGGTTTTTGATGCAAGTTACCTTTAGGCTCACAAAAATTTTTAGGTTAGGGTTCAATGAAAGCATGGGAAACAACAACATGTTTCCGTAGAAGAAGTAGGTTTCCTCTAACATCAAAATAAGGAGAGTATATTGTTTCCCTTTCTTTGTATATTTATGTATGCCTTACCTATTTAATTGTATATTATATATCAAGTTACTACTTACCAGATTGTAAATGAGTCAAAAGTGTGTGTGTGTGTGTGTGTGTGTGTGAAGCTTCAACTTGAGATCTATTGGTCAAAAGTGTGCTTCTGAACCATTTCCTAACCGTGGTCCTCCTCTGAAGCACATGGAATATCCAGGAATCCCCAGGTGTATCATTTAGACCTCAATGAGTGACTGCTGCTGTTCTCATTGTGGTTTGTTTGCCATGTTCGGACAGCTCCTCAGGAGGCTCTCGTGTGACACAGCTCCCAAGATAGTGGAGTGCCCTCGGCCCCTCGACAGTCTTGTTATATTTATTTGTCCTCTGGAATATGCAAGAATTCATTTCCAGCCCATGCTAGTCTATAAATGATGAGTAGGGCCCTGGGGTCGGTGGTCTGGGCCGGCTGCAGGAAGCTTTGTCTCAGTGTGTCAAGTTTTACAGGCAACAGGGTATTTTAATCGTTCTCACATGAGTGATTGTTGTAACTAATGGAGGCCCTTGTGGAAATGATTAAGCTTCTGGTTTATTTGAAGTTTACTGATCCAGTAAAATTGAGAGTAATTTAGCGGAATCAGTAAATTTATAGTCATGCAGTCAATATGAAAGTATTCCTGAGAATGCAAAAACTATGAACGAGATTTTGAATTTGCTTTCCCCAGCTTAGCCCCCTGACCTTAGGAAGCATATCGTGAACACTCGAGAAGTTTTTTTTTTTGAATCTTCTATAATGCTCTCTCTACCATCTCAGTCAGCTGGTTACGGCCAATTAAATAAGGAATAGCATAAGGTAGAAATGTAAAGTAGAAGGGTAAGTTTAATTCCAGTAATAGTGATCTTAGCACTTTGAGGACTTTGGTGATTTTAAACGTAATGTTTACTGGAATTGCAAAGTTCTTTATGACTTTAAAACAGCCTATCACTTATCATACTTGGATGGCAGGAGAGAAATATTTTAAGGTAGTTTTCAGTAGCAATTAAAGTAACAAACATTTATTTGCAAGACACTAAACATAAGAAACCTCAGGCTCTTTGTGTTATTAACATCCTCACAGCAATGAATTTTCTCTTTTAAATGAACCAGCTATACCATTCAGATTTATATATTTCGTAGCTACCTAGTCTAGCAGCTTAAGAGTGGAACCCCTGTGGTTTTGTTGTGGGATTTTATTTTATTTATTTATTTTTTTAAATTTTTTTTTATTATACCACCGTGAAACATACAATTACAAAGGTGTTCATAATTGGTTCTTGGTAATACAGTATTCCAGCACCCATCCCTCCACCAGTGCCCCATTTCCACCACCAATGTACCCCCCCCTCCCACCCCCCACCCGCCCTTAATAGCAGGTACCCCAGTTTCCTCTCTCTTTCTCTCTCTATCTCTCTCTGTCTCTGCATCTCTCTCCCTCTTATTTTACACATTGTGGCTAGCCCTGCAGATATTTAGAGTTTATCACTTAAGTCTCTTTGTGTATATTCAGTGGTGAGTTTTAATCTGCCATTACCATTTCCCCATATTTAGTAAAACACTGGTATCTATATCCTATTAATGAATGCAGTCATTCTATATCTGTCCTTTTCCTTCTGACTAATTTCACTCAGCATGATAGACTCCATGTCCATCCATTTGCAGGTAAATTTCTATAACTTCATCCTTTCTGACAGCCGCATAGTATTCCATAGTGTAGATGAACCACAGTTTCTTTAGCCAGTCCTCTGTTCTCGGGCATTTAGGTTGTTTCCAGATTCTAGCTATAGTGAATAGCGCAGAGATGAATAAAGAAGTACAGATAGTGTTTCTGCTATGTGTTTTTCGGTCTCTAGGGTATATTCCCAGGAGTGCTATTGCTGGATCAAATGGGAGCTCAATATCTAGCTTCGGAGGAATGCCCATATTGTTTTCCAAAAGGGCTGGACCAGCCGGCACTCCCACCAGCAGTGGATGAGAGTCCTTTTTCCCCACATCCACGCCAGCACCGGTTGTTCTTGCTGTTTTGGATGTGTGCCAGTCTCTGTGGGGTGAGATGGTACCTCATTGTTGTTTTGATTTGCATCTCCCTGATGATCAAAGATGAAGAGCACTTTTTCATATGCCTCTTTGGCCATTCGAATTTCTTCTTTTGGAAGCTTCTGTTCATTTCTTCTCCCCATTTTTTGATGGGGTTGGCTGTTTTCTTCTTGTGGAGTGCTACCAGTGCCTGATATATCCTGGATATTAACCCTTGTCAGATGGGTATTGGGTGAATATCCTTTCCCCACTCTGTGGATTGTCTTTGTATCTTGGTCACCGCTTCTTTTGAGGTGCAGAAGCTTTTTCAATTGCTCATGATGAAAGCTCTCCGTAAAATGGGATTGAAGGAACCTTCCTCAAGATAATCCAGGCCATCTACTACAAGCCCACAGCGAGCATCACTCTCAATGGGGAAAACTGAAAGCCTTCCCTTAAGATCAGGGACAAGACAAGGCTGCCCGCCTCACCACTTCTATTCAATATAGTACTGGAAGTACTTGCCATAGCAATCAGGGAAGAAAAGACATTAAGGGCATCCAGATAGGAAGGGAAGAAGCCAAGTTATCACTATTTGCAGATGACATGATATTATACCTGGAAAACCCAAAAACTCTCTACCAAGAGGCCTCCTAGAAATAATACATTCTTATAGTAGAGTAGCAGGGTACAAAATCAATACCCAAAAAAGTCAATGGCCTTCCTATATGCAAACAGCGAAAGAGAAGAAAGGGACATTAAAGAAACTATCCCATTCACAATTGCACCGCAGAAAATCAAATACCTAGGAATCAGTTTGACAAAGAATGTAAAGGATCTCTACAAAGAAAACTACAAAACTTTACTTCAGGAAATAAAGAAGACCTGAGGAAATGGAGACACATTCCCTGCTCATGGATTGGAAGGATTAACATTATCAAAATGGTAATACTCCCTAGAGCTTTATACAGATTTAATGCGGTCCCTATAAAGATACCCATGATGTTCTTCAAAGAAATTGAACAAACACTCCTGAAATTTGTATGGAATAATAAAACCCCACGAATAGCTAAAGCAATCCTTGGGAAAAAGAAGATGGGAGGTATCAATTTCCCAACCTCAAGCTCTACTACAGAGCAGTTGTAATTAAGACAGTGTGGTATTGGTATAGAGACAGACCCGTAGACCTATGGAATAGAACTGAGTATCCTGAAACGCACTCACAAATATACAACCACTTAATCTTCGATAAAGGAGCAAAAAAATATTAAGTGGAACAAAGAAAGCCTCTCTTCAACAAATGGTGCTGGGAAAACTGGGCAGCTACATGTAAAAAATGAACTTAGACCTCCTTCTAACGCCATGCACAAAAGTCTTTGTTAGATTTTAAATAAATGTCAGGTACCTGGCTCAGTAGTACTGTTTGAAATTAAAGCTTTTGTGGCTGGTCTTTTGTGGTTCATGATTCCCACCCAGGAAAGCAGGAGCAGTGACTGTTGTAGAGATTGATAACTTCAGTGCATATACATGCAGTGGAATAACATAGAGTAAACCCACCATAAGATAAATGACTGACGGACCTGAGAGAGAGCTCAGTAGCGACTGAATGTACGATTTAGGTCCCTGAACTACATGGCTCCCCTGAGCGGGTAAGGAATGATACCCCACCCAGGCGTTGAAGCAGCAGCAGCCCCAGAGTACCTTCAGTTGTAGGCCAAAAAGCAAACCAAAGATAACGGGGCTGAGAGATAGCCTGCAGACATGTACCAAAGGCGAAGGCGCCAGGACGTTTGCCCTGCACACTGTGGAGCCACTTTCTATCTGCACCACCACATTTTTGTTCCCCAGGCACCACGGAGGGCAATACTGGGCACAGAGCCAGGAGTAAGCCCTGAGTACCACCAGGTGCTCTAACACCAAAACAAAACAAGAAAAATGATACATGAGTAATACTTTAGAGTCTAAGAATTAACAGATTATTCAAAAGTTTATTATTTGACCAAATGTCTGGATATCTTGTCACATGGACACATAAAACTGTCTTCATCTGGAATCACTGTATCACTGTCTTCCTGTTGTTCATTGATTTGTGCTTGAGCAGGCACCAGTAACATCGCCATACGTCCTGTTGCAAGCAAGTGTAGTTCAAGGGCATCTGCTTGCTCCAGGGACAGGAAGAGCCTCAAACCATTCTTTAGGTCATGAAATTGAGGTCCATAATTGTTACTAGTTTTTGGCATAACAAATAAAACACGGGTAGCTTGCCAGGCTCTGCCGTACACGTGGTATACTATCAGTAGAAAGCTCTCATCTCGAGCATTTACTGATGAAACTTATAGGGGAAAGATCAGATTTTCTCTTGGATGGAGCCCTGAGGAACTATGGAGTCTGAATATTGAGAATGACTCGACCTCATGATGTATGGGTTGCTCTGGCTTCTTTCTAGGCTTTCGGGATGACGGGTATAGATTCTAATTGTAGACCTACAAAAATCTCTATTAAGCACTTTTGACATTATTCCTAAAAACAATATCACCTAAAAAAACAAGGATATAGCCTGCCTTATCATTGATTATGTGTTTTCCAAAAGATCATGATTCTAAGTGAAGTAGGAAGATCACAACATGGAGGAAAGGGCATATCATGAACCATTAGATTGTTCAACTCTGGCACCTACCAAAACCAATAAAGTTTATAGAAGGAAACCCCTTAAGGAAAACACTGGAAATGGAAGAAGACTAAAATACAAACACATTTCTTCAATGTCTTTAAATTTTAATAATAAATTTCATATTGTGCAATTTAACGCACAGTGTTCCAATCAGAAGGGCCTATAAACCCCTCAGGAATTCCAAAATATTTCAAGGGGCCATAGGTGAAAAGTGTACATGAGGGGCAACAGCATGAGACTTAAGGTGCCACAAGAAGAAAATAAGGTCACAAAAAAACTACAGTCATAAAGAGGCTGTGAAACACTGAATTAATCTTTTGTACTCAAATCCGCTCTTTTTCTTTTTCTTCTTTTTACTCATGGTCAGGAGCAAACCCTGGCATTGCTCAGAGTTTACTCTTGATTCTTCACTCAGGGATCACTGCTGGCAGTGCTCTGGGGACCCTTGTGAATACTAGACTATTAATACAGATAACTAAATATTTATACTATATTTAGACAAAAAATCTTATGAAATAAATTATTGAAAATACATTTATGAAAGTGACATGTATGTTATTAATCATATGGCACTTTCTTTGAGTTATGAATTTTTTGTGTCAGTGATAAACATGTTTGGGTTTTTACAGTGGTACCGATGTTAACAGAATTCTCATTGTGTGTGAGATCTTTGCCTCACTTGAAATTTTATGAGAGTTTATTTTTGATATGATATAAAGAAAGACTAAAAAAAAGGAAATAATCACCCTCTTCAATTGACCTCACAAATGGTAGTCTTAGAAATAAATATTTGTGTTTATGGATCTGTGTCTAAAGTGCCATCTTTGACCTACCTTTTAGACAAAGTGTTATTAAAAACTATGCTTTTCTCCTTCATTGCAAAGCATATACAAGAAAGGAGAGGAAGACAATTTGTTCTGGTGGCAGTATATGCTAAATGTTCCTGGACAGGAAAGTCAACTAAAAGTCAGTTTTTTACACTTCCTACATTCTTTGTGCTCCTTCAAAAGGCTTAATCACCCATTCTAGTAGTGGCAGGTATTTGAATGAGTTGACTCATGTCAGAGCACAGCAAAAGATTTCAAGTCCTCTGAAGAACGGAGATGGAATAAATTAGTTGAAACATAGAGACATGTGGGAAAAGAAAGTACAATTTCCAAAATGTTTAGTAAAAAGGGGCATTTTAGAGCAACCAAATTGTCTGACAAGCAAAAAGAGCGATCCTTCAAAGCCTTAAAGAGAGTGGCATGCTTGATTCAGAATGTGCAAGAAATAATCTGCTCACAGCTGCAGCCCTCACTCACTACCTTTGACAGAGTAGGTGTGGGGACAAATAATCCAAACTCTATAAGCAATAATGGCCCTTCATTCCTCTCTGCTCTCCTACTGGAGATAGTTGTTGACCTCCTTGTATGAAGCTAATGCCTTTGTGGACCAAACTGCTGGGATAATCATTAGAGCTGGCCCTAGGACTGCCACAGGTACTCATGGAAAAGTATTGTTTGGGGTGGGATCATGCAGTGTGTGTGTGTGTGTGTGTGTGTGTGTGTGTGTGTGTGCATGTGTGTGAGCGTGCATACATGTGCATGCGTGCATGTGTGTGTAATGCGTGTGTGCATGTGTGTGTGCATGCATGCATGTGTATGTGTGTGTGTGTGTGTGTGTGTCCTAAAAACGTCACTGGAAGTTCTCCAGAGATTTATAGCAGCTTCTGAAATTGAACTCCCTCCAGCTTCAGTTTACGTGATAGCACCTTCTACAAAGATTTCGCTTTTGAGTTGCTCCTCTCCCAGCCTTTATCCGTGGCCTTTTATCCGTGACATCACAGGACTATTCTCACATCAGTTCTCCAAAATACAGAGTTTTGTAGTTGCTTATAAACCGATGCTAAGAATGCAGTTGTCAAATATGCATTGCTTGGAAGTCTGATGGCCCTTTTGGGACACTGATCTTTTCTTAGGAAATCCTGCAATATCTCAGTTGGTTGCCATTTTTACTAAACTCTGGCAGCAAAATGATCTGTTGAGGTTGACTTGTGTCAGGTAACTGTGTCAGGCATTCGGACAATTTATAGTCAGAAGGTTTTGTGATTGGTCTTGTTGAACAAATAGTATTTTCTAGCTAATTATGTTCTTCTGGCCATACCTATATGTATGCTTTTCTTTCTCATAGTTCAGTGAGCCCCGGCTGTGCATCATAATTAGTGTTTTCCGTTGATTTCCTTAGAAATTCTGCCTCAACCAATGTCATTAAGGTTTAGAATTTAAGGAGTTATTATTAAATGTTGAAAATTGCTCCTGATTATTCGGACCTTTAGCAAACCACGTGGGATAAGCTGTTATATTTAGCTTTCTGAAACTCAGTCCTAAGGTAGAAACTAGAATAATTGTCTAAGAAACATTTCATTTCTTTTTAGCTCTATGTGCACACATTCTTTCTGTCCCTTTTCTTATTTGAGTTTAATTTCTAAAAAGCATTTATAACATCTGAAAACAAGAAGGAGATGATTCCACATTCAGAAGGAGATGATTGTGTTGTTCTCAGGTAACAATATGGCTCATTTTTAAGCTAGGTATGTTCTGATCTAATTATAAGCTAACTCTTTGGTGCTCACTAGCATCCGCTGTTGATAAGGTAGCCGTGAGGATGCAAGAGGTGACAGTGATGTTATGCAATAAGCAATGTCAGTATCTGACCATAGCTGGGTTTGATGTTTGCTTTTTCTGGCACAGACCAACGCTGTATATTCCACCATCAGTGGTCTCTGGACTTGCAGCATCGGCCTTTTGTGAAAACCTGCTTAAATGAAAATTCTTGCTTCCAGACACAGTAAATCAGGCCCTCCTTGATCTTTCCTCAGCAGAGGTGTGTAAGATGATTCAGTTGCATCCTAAAAGAATCAGCAAATCTTTATAAAGAGGAGGAACACGCATTTGCGTCCAATCTCATCGAGTAACATCCTCAGGCTGTGAGGTGGTGAAGGTGCTGCTCTGATAGCCACATTCCTGTTCATCAACCTTTTGAACAGTGGCAGAGACTATAAGGTTCGAGAATAGTTGTTTTTATAGCCTAATTTCTATGTTGTTCTACATGAAAATGAGTTAGAAATAATCCCTAAAAATTCTCTAGTTAGCCAGAAATGAAAAAAAATCTAATGTTTGTTTTTGTGCTGTTACTATCCAGAGTCCTCTTCACTTTAGCTTGGTGGGAAACGGACATCCCATTTCAGTGTAGACAAGAACCATGGCTCTCTAGAGAACAAGAGAGGAAGGCTCTTGAGTCCGAGAACATGGTTCATGTATTTCTAGGCCTTCTTTAATCCTTCCTCACAGCTGCTGAATAAAGAACACATCAGCCTCTTTCCTCATTCCATCTGGAAGACTACAGCAGCAAGGCAAGATTTTTAATTTCTGTACACAGCCATAGTGTGTCTCAAAGCCCTTAACTAAGTCTTTGGGAGTTAATTACATTCATTATGAACATTAAAGTCTAACAAATTGTGCATTTTTTTGCATCTCCTAATTGCAGCATTAGTTCAGCAGCTTCATTTAATACACACCCGTGTGGGTCTTCTGAATACAAGGTAGTCTCCTTAATTAGACTCTCCTTGTCTACCTATAGGGACCCTTCTGCCTGTGTCCATTGTCTTTAAGGAAATTTCAAGGAAGAGGAACAAGTCTTCCACTTCAGAATAAGCACCAAGCTTATACTAATTTCCAACCGCAATTTGAGAGTATAATAATTTTGGTAAATGGGAACTGAGTGAGTTATTCCAGTCTCAAGAAGTACTTACTTTAGCTTTCCTGATGGCCAGGCATTGGTTGCATCCGCAGAAGGTGTGTACCTCTTAAAGGAAATGGGGATCCTTTCTTTAAGGAGTGATTGCTTAACCTCCAAAAAGTTCTTTCTGACCCAGAGAAAGTGAGGACAGGCTGTGGGGGTGGGATGGGGGTGGAATCTCAATGGTGCACTGAATTTCTGTAACCTAAATCATTTTATCTGGCTTGAGACTGAATTGAGGATCGTTGTTTTAAAACCGAAAGTGTTCAGCCCTTTAGATTGAAAGCCACTCATGAAGAATGAGGGTTGTGAAGTTGCATTTGGATCAACCCCTTGTTTTAAAATAATGATGGGGAAATTGACACACACAATGATCCAGCTATTTTTTCTTTCTGTTTTTATGTAAGTTTTGTGTCTCTGCAGGTATGTGTGGGTGTGTGCTATGTGAGCAGTATCATCACTTGTATCATTTGTATCACTTGTCTTCCCATTGTTTATCGATTTGCTGAAGCGGGCACCAGTAGCATCTCCATACATCCTCATGCCAGTGTAGCCCAAGGGCATCTGCTCACTCCAGGAACACGAAGAGCCTCAAACCATTTATTCAGGTCATGATAAGAGGTCTATAATTGTTACTGATTTTTTGGCATATCAAATACGACATGGGTAGCTTGCCATGCTGTGCGGGTAGTATACTCTCAGTAGTAGGCTCTCATCTCGTGCATTTACTGATGAACTGAAGCAGTGGGGAGAGATTGGCTTTTCTCTTGGGTGAACTCTGACGAGCTATGGAGTCCAAATGTTGAAAATGACTGCCATCATCATGTGGGAGTAACTGTGGCTTCCTGTGAGGCTCTATTGGGATGGCAGGCCAGGGCTAGAACCCTCCTTCCCTCACAGCATCTCATGATCAGCTGGATCAGGGAGAGCCAGTAGCAGCTCTGCCCGTGTATCTGAGTCTCTGGATCAGGCATACCTGGGCTTGAAATAGGCTTCACTGTAGGGTGGGACTCTGATGTGTAGGGCCTGAGATCAGCTTTTCTCTTGGGTGGAGTTCTAATGAGCTGTGGAGTCTGGACGTTGAAAATGACTGCCCTCATGGTGTAGGGGTTCCTCTCGCTTCTTGCATATCTCTATTGGGATGGCAGGCCAGGGCTAGAACCTGCGTTCCCTCTGGGGCACCTTTCCCGAGCAGTATCTATATTGAAGGGAATTTGATAGAAAAAATTGCTCAAGCAAATCCTTTTGATGACATTCGGCAGTAGAGTATTTTGACTGTTTGCCTGCCTACCTCGCAGACTTATAGAAGAAAGTAATAAAAGGATGTTTTGAGAGATATGGGTATGAGGGACCTAAGCTTGAATTAGTGATTTGCAGCCTTTTTAATTTAACTCAGAGGATAGCTGAGTCCTGGAATTATAGAAGAAAATCATAATAAAGGGAAATCCATGACACCAGAAAACAAAAAAACCCTTCCTCAGCTAATTGCCAAAGAGTTCACAAAACTGGAAGGAACTTTCTAGAAAACCCATGGTCCTTGGCATGAATCCAAGTAAACAAGGAATCCATAAAAATAAAACCATTTTAATTTATATTTTTAGCAAAGGCAAAAGGGGTGTATCCATAGAGGCTCAGGGCTGCTCCCGGCTCTTCATTCAGGAATGACTCTGTTGATGCCTTATGGAATGCCAGGGTTTGAAGTCACGTTGGATGCATGCGAGGCAGGCACCCCTCTTGCTGTCCTATTGGCTCTGGCTCCCTCAATCCATTCTGATTTTATAGAACATTTAACTTTCTTCATTTATTTCAAATTTAGATGTGTTGATAACTTTTCCCTCAACCAACACTATTGCATTTCCGTGATGAGTATTTTTTTAATGCATTTAAGTGATGACAGAATTTGCATTTCTGTAGACTCCAGCTGTCTGGTTATGAAATGATGAGCACACACTATATTGTATTTTCTAAAAGTATGGTTGCAGCTTGTATTGCTGAATGCTAAAATGTATTTTGGAGCTTGTTTAAGGAATGGTTTGTTGGGCAGAGAAGCAAAGCTGTGAAAAGTATATTAAGGAATCCTCTTTGATAATCAAGTCAACTTTGTGAGAAACAAGCCAACTGCATGTAAGTACTTTCGAGATGAGCTACCTGACTTCATGACTAATCCCTAAAATAGCTTCACAGACCTGCCTCATTGTCTTGATCCTGTTGAAAGCAAACAGATTCACTCTGGGCCAAATTATGTCTCTTGGAGGTTTTTCTAAAACTTCTAGCCTCCTAAGGCACAAATACTGGTAATTTTTTATATATGCCCCTTGACACTCACTTGTCTTCCTGTTGTTCATCGATTTGCTCAAGCGAGCACCAGTAACATCTCCGTTCGTTGGGAATGTGGTCCATTATTGTTACTGTTTTTGGCATATCAAAAACACCACGGGAGCTTGCCAGGCTCTGCCATGGCTCTGGGTTCACCCAGGGGCCCAGTCTTTTTCTTTATCAGGCCATCAACCATCCAGGGCCTACGGGACAGAGCCCTGGGTGTAGACAAGCCTGTCTCCTGTTTGCCACCTGTGAACGCAGCTGGGCACCACAGCCACAACTACAACACCTCAAGGGGCAGGATATATGCCCTTACACATTCAAAATACCTTTATATAGAGAGTGTTTTCTTCTAATTTCCAGAGTAGTGGTAGAGATTTTTATCATTCACATTTTCTAGATGGTTGAACTATGGTTTAGTGATTAGTGGGACACAGAGTCAAAATCTGTATCCCAGACTCCTGCTCCAACCCTCTCTGGAGGCTTTTGTCCTCACGGAAGAGTCCTTTTCGATGCCTCAGATTGGCAGCTCTTGTTTCCCTCAGCCTAGTACTTCCTAGAGTGCTTATCCCTTCCTCTCTCACTGATTCCAGTACTTTTATTCTGTTATTTATTAGTATTGGTGCTGCTATTATATTACTGAAAGTCACTTCTGCCTACGCACTCACCTCAGTTTTTCATTTAATATTTTTAATTTCTTATTGAAGAATAAGTGGCTTTTTATTTCCCTATTAAAAGTGATTTAAGGAACACAGTGGTAAGTCTTTATTTACTGTGATGGTGAATTCCTCCCAATCATAAGGCACCCATAGAGATTTTCCTGTATGGAAGAACCTAATCTGTTTGGTTTGGGGGTGCTGGAGAAGGATGTCAGGTAAAAGACTCACTAGCTCCTCTCTTTCGACTGCCTTTGACTGCCGAAGACCAGGGTGAGGGCTGTTGTAGCAGATGAACTTGATTCCTTGAAACCAGCTTCTGCTAGGCTTGCTGCCAACAAGTTCAGGTTTGTGTGTGTTTTCTTTACTAATTAGAAACATCTCTTTTTACTTGGCTAAATTGCTACTGCTCTTTGATGACTGCATTGTGCCTTTTGTCTCATTTTTTAAAAAACATTATAAGTACTTTGAAGTATAAATACTTTGCAGAGATGTCACGGAAATATAACGTTCCGATTCATTTTACAAGTAGTAAGTGCATTTATGCTTTGCATGCATGATGTGAAGACAAATCCTGTAGCTGGCATCAGTGTTTCTTTGTAACAGCCACATGAGTTGCTGTGGTCCTGTTGGCATAATGAATGTTAATCAAATAGCACTTACATAATTCATGACAAGGGTCACTGTCTGGCCATCCTGTACTTGATCAGTCACAAAGTCGTTTTAAAAAATTTTTGCATCAGAGCATCCTTGTGACCAAAGTGATAGTACAGGAGCTAAGGCACTTGTGTGCGACTTACCCTGAATTAATTCTGGCATCATATAGTCCCCCAGATGCAGAACAGGCAGTAGACCCTGATTACTTCTGGGTAAAAGAGCAATACTGCTGTTCTATCTCCCTGCTGTTTTTCCTGGGAGTGCTGGCTGATGTGAGGCAGGGAATGTCAGCTACCTCTAGAAGAATTGTGATTCCCCAGACTACAGCAGGCAGATTTAGGACTCTTGGACTTCTTCATGTGCTTGCTGGGTTGCCTTCACAGAAGTACCAAGCCTCTCAGGTCATAAAGTCATCACCATGGTTCTTTGTTGGCACCTTGAAGATTGGTTGCACCGAAATGGCTTAACACATTTTAGGTGCCAATTCTCATATCTTAATATAGATTCTAATTCTTGTTTCTCGGTATCAAAATGAAAAGTCTTTCATTGACTTTCATTGACTTTCAGTGACACTGTCACTCCCTGATACATTATTGTGGGTATTTCACCTTAATTAAGTCAAAATATATTGATTCCTTCTCAAAGTAATATTATTTTCTTTATAATGTGTTTGTCAGCTTTACACAATGTAAAATCTTGATCTTTAACTCTCACAAAATGGAATAATTTTGCTTCAATTAGATGTAATTAAGTTCCATAAGAAACAGTAAATTGAACAAAAAATGTATTTGTCTTTCTATGTCCTGTATAATGAGTTCAGTTTGCTGCTTCTGACATTAAGGGTTGGGATATAGGACTCTGTGTGCTCACAAGTACCATCGATTCATTCCTATGGTTAGGCAAGTCTTCATCATGGAACTAGTAACCAAAATGATTACATACTTAACACCAACAATTTTTCTCATTAACTTATACGGTTATATTCTCTAGTACTGTAACATCGTTGAATTAACTAAGTAAATAGTTGATCACTTTTACAAGAGAAGTGAAAAGTCTTCAAAGTAAAATGTCTGGGATTTCAGCAAATTGTCAAATGATACTAAATCCAAAATGGAGCTTCAGGGGCCGGAGTGATAGCCCAGCGGGTAGGGCGTTTGCCTTGCACGCGGCCGGCCCATGCCGGCCTGGGTTCGATCCCGGCATCCCATATGGTCCCCGAGCACTGCCAGGAGTCATTCCTGAGTGCAGAGCCAGGAGAAACCCCTGAGCATCGCCGGATGTGACCCAAAAACCAAAAAACAAACAAACAAACAAAAAAACCCAAAATGGAGCTTCATGACTAGAATTAATTTCAACCTAATTAATAGAAAGGGACTGGGAATGGTAAAAGATGGCAGCTGTAGCTGAGGCTTTCTACTGTGACCAATGAAGAGACCTAAGAATATATTAGTAATGTGTGGCCCAGCATTTGAAATCAGTGCTCAATCTATCATTAACCACCTGGAGACTTAATTTCAAAAATAAAATTTTTAAAGTCGGGAGAAGAACAAATACTGAGTGATTTTACTATCTATGGTATATAGAAAAATAACCCAGGGAATTAGACAATATCATATGAAGACAAACCCTTGGTCTTTGATTCCGCACTGGCTGGCTAAGCAGTAGGGTGAGAGAGAAAAGACAGACAAGTGACATGAGGACAGTTGGGAAGGGTCTGGGGCACGCTTGTAGTGACGGGACAGCAACATTGTTAATCAACACCATCAAAGGTAACACGATAATAGCAAAGTTACCTAAACTACAATAAGATTGATCAAAAGAAGTAAAGTTGGGAAGTTCTTGATATTTCTTTGTACTCTACAGTTTTATTGGGCGGGAGGCAATGCTAAGGTCTGGTGATGTGTTTCCATGTGTTCTTTTGTGTTGAGGACCTACAGCGCCACTGCAGGGGTATTTTATGTCTCTAGTACCACACCTCATGCAGCCAGACTAAACCTGGTTTGAACATATGCAAAACATGTACCTTCGCCCTCTACTCTATCTTCGGCCCAAACAACTTTTTTAATTGACTGGAAACACAATTATTTATGACTTGCTTTACTGTTATGTTTGTTTATTGTCCTGAAATCAAACCCACATATTTTAAGTGTGCGGTATTGATATAATTTGAAAGCAAAATTTGAAATATTGATATAATTTGATAAACTTTTTTGAAAGCAAAATTCACATTTTTGCAGGAATTTCTATGGTAATGTATTTAGTAGCTTTAAGTGTATTACCTGTAAGAAACCCTACTATATTCCTGACATACAAAATTTTCATCATTTGTAATTATCGAAGTTATTAAATTCCAGATGCTTTCATTTAAAAAAATAAACAATAAAATTAAAAATATTTAACTTGAGTGGAAAATTATATATTAAATTATTTTGTCATCATCATACGTTCCCATTAAGACTATTGTCCCATCTTGTATAAACTTCAGGAATTCAATAAGTGGGGCCACATCTCCCCACATGTCAAAATATTTTGTGTCTATTGGTTGGCCTGTTTTTCCATTTACCAAGGCAACATTGATCCCTCTTCCAACATTATTCTTAACACCACTCATTAATTGGCCTCCCGCCGGCTTTCCGGCCTCCCATGCTCAATCCTGCCCTAGGCCGCCACCGCCTCCCGCTGGTCCCTCCGCTTCCTCCCGGCTCCTCCGCCTCTTCTCACCCACGAGAGTGGCCAGGAGTGGCATATCAAATATATCATATATATTTGATATTCCAGATACCAGTAACAATTATAGACCTCATTCCCATGACCTGATGGAATGGTTTGAGGCTCTTTATGTCCCTGGAGCAAGCAGGTGCCCTTGGGCTCTACTAGCATGAGACAGGTCATATGGAGATGTTACTGGTGCCCTCAAGCAAATCAGTGATGAACGGAAAACAGTGATAAATTATTTTGTGTTTAAAGAGACTTAAGTGATAAACTCTAAATATCTGCAGGGCTAGCCACAATGTGTAAAATAAGAGGGAGAAAGATGCAGAGACAGAGAGAGAAAGAGAGGAAATGGGGGGTACCTGCTATTGAGGCAGCCTGGGGTGGGCCGGAGGGGTGGGGTACATTGGTGGTGGAAATGGGGCACTGGTGTAGGGAGGGGTGCTGGAATACTGTATTACCAAGAACGAATTATGAACACCTTTGTAATTGTATGTCTCACGGTGGTATAATAAAAAATTAAAAAAAAATATTTTGTGTTTATTTTTGGTGGTCGATTTTTTTGTGTATGTTTTCTTGGCCACACCTGGCAGTGCTCAGGACTTAATCCTGACTGCTTAGGGATCGCTCCGGGTGGTGCCTGGGGTGTATAGTGCCACAAATTGAACCTGTCTTGACTGCATATAAGGCAGGTACCCTGCCCTCTGTACTATCTCTCCAGTTGGTGGTATTCTTACCAATAATTAAGATAGCACATAAGGAATTGACCTGATCCTTTCTGCTTATATGAATTTCCCTTGGTTTCTGCCTTTTCTTACCTGCACAGCCATGGTGCTTCCTGTAAAACTCACAAAAGGTAAACTCTTTTGTGAGTGTTAAATGATGATAGATCCTTGCCAATTTAGGGACCGTTTAATATGCATCAACTATTTTATTTTTATTTTTTTTTATTTAATTTTATTTTATTATCCCCCCCAATAATATTACACCATTTTAGACATACAATTGAAAGATGCTAATTTAGAGTTTTGGTTCTACAGTATTCCAAAACCTATCCCTCCACCCAAACCCATCTCCCATCACCAATGTCCCCACCTCCCTCCCCCTCACACACCTCAACTATTTGTCGGGTTCTGTATGTCATTTCTCTCCTCTTTATCTCTCCCTCCCACCAAACTTTCCTGCTCTTCGTGGAATGCAGTGCATTAAAAGACATTACTGTTTCCACTATTTTAATGGACTCGCAGGCTGCAAGCGCCGCGCGACCCTGGGCTCGAACTGGTTTTGCTCTATTAATCTGGTCGTGAGGCAGTTTCCCAGCGTCCGGACAGCGAAAATGGTGGCTAGTGTGATGGGCGAGTCTCATCTGGCTGCTTCCGGGATCCACCAGAGGTGACGGGCCCACTCCCAAAACCTGTCTGCCCTCCTGGGGGTCCCATATTCAGCTGGGCCCGGGCGAGCCGAAGTTCCAGCCTCCCAGCGGCTGCACTTGTGAGTCTCTTCATGCTATGGCTGATGGCTCCTGGGCGGGGCCACCAGGCTCTACAAAATGGAGAGGGGAATGGGCGAACCCTGACTCCATCTGATGAATTCCCAGTGATTCCTGCCTCTGGGAGCCACCCACCTGGGCTCGAACTGGTTTTGCTCTGTTAATCTGGTCGTGAGGCAGTTTCCCAGCATCCGGACAGCGAAAATGGTGGCTAGTGTGATGGGCGAGTCTCATCTGGCTGCTTCCGGGACCCCCCAGAGGTGACGGGCCCACTCCCAAAATCCGCCTGCCCTCCTGGGGGTCCCATATTCAGCTGGGCCCGGGCGAGCCGAGTTCCAGCCTCCCCAGCCGCTTGTGAGCCTCTTCATGCTATCGCATCAACTATTTTAGTGGGATTTATCCCTGAACTACATGTGAGGGTGTTAGATTTAGCTATTGTTTGAAGAACAGAAAATTCGATTGCAATAGCATTGTATTGTAGACAGTGCCTGCTTAATCACATGCTAATGTTGTTGCCCTGTTACCAACAAATATCAGCTCCTCCTCCTGAAATTACAGAGTATTGGATGTGTACAGTGGGAGGTCGGCAGTTCAGTTTCATACTATATAGAATAATGTCTGAGAAATCAGTAAATAGCAGCTGACACGATTAACTATGGGAAAATTAAAGGCTGACGAAGAAGGTTGGGAAAGGTTAGATCTTTCAGCTTACAAATCTTAAAAGAAAATCCCCCTATTTTTGTTTTATATTTTTAAATAAAAGGTTTGTACTGATTGTTTTCAGGACTAGATAATTAAAGAATGAACGAAGACAGTGTTCCCCTTCAACTTATTGAGTACTTTAGTTCAACACTTAAATAGGCTGGTAACGTTATTTCTTTGTACTTTGGGTGGCTCCAGGTTTAATAATGTGGTTGTTGACGTGAAGAAGAATGAATTTTCTTTTAGGCAAAGTTGGATGTGAGTGTTGTTTTTTTTCTTTTCTCTGGAGTTTGTTGCCTTGCTAAATGAAAAACATCATTGCTGGAAGCCAGCTCTCGTTTCTCTCCATGCACTTGAATCCGTTGCTGGAAGCCAGATCTTGTTTCTCTCCATGGACTTGAATCCATTGCTGGAAGCCAGATCTCATTTCTCTCCATGGACTTGAATCCATTGCTGGAAGCCAGATCTCGTTTCTCTCCATGGACTTGAATCCATTGCTGGAAGCCAGATCTCGTTTCTCTACATGGACTTGAATCCGTGCTCAGAGATCAACAAAGGCCTCATTCCCTTCTCTTGCCCTAGTTGTTGTGTGAATATTGTTTGGTTGGCCCTGAACAGTATGAACACATGTAAGAACTAAACCCTGCCCACTCAGCTTAGATCTAGAAGAAGGAAAAGCGAAGAGTAAAAGTTAAATGTTCCTTAAACTTGTGAGAGACTTCAAATAGAAAGTATGAGTGGCTGACATCTCACAGAGGTGTTTGCTTCTGCCTTGTCACTGGCAATAGTTTTCCCTATGGCTTTTTAACGAAGTCTGAGTTTTTTTTAATTTTTATTTTTTAAATAAAAAAAAAGGCCTCAGGAGACCAAATGCTAACGCCCAAGCTTGCTAAACAGTGCAGAGAAGCGATAAAAGCAGACCTCAAAGACAGAAGAGCAGAAATACTGGAAGATGCAGCAAAAGCCGGGAAAAGTATTCGCACTGCCCGCCTGTCCTTCGCCAACTATAAGACCAAGATGACTGCCCTCCGACGCCCTGATGGATCTATCACATCTTCCAGAAAGGCAATGGAGAAGATTATCCAGGACTTCTACTCAAATCTTTTTGATAGCCACATCCACCTGACCACATACCAAATTCCACAGGATGGATACGCCATTCCCAACGTTCTCCCTTCTGAAATAAGACATGCCATCTCATCGGTAAAGAAGGGAACAGCACCAGGCCCAGACAAAGTCAGACCCGAACATCTAAAGAATCTGCCATCGGTGCTCATCAATACACTAGCTCGGCTCTTCACACGCTACCTTTCCGAATGCAAGGTGCCCTCCCAATGGAAAACCAGCAGGACAGTTCTACTGTTCAAGAAGGGAGACATTCATGACATCGGCAACTATCGCCCCATCTGCCTGTTGTCTGTCATCTACAAGCTGTTTACACGAGTCATCCTGAACAGGATTAGCAGAACACTAGATGAAGGTCAACCATGCGAGCAAGCAGGTTTCCGGAAAGGATTCAGCACAATCGACCATATCCACACAGTAACCAAGCTCATTGAGGTTTGTAGGGAGTACAAGATGCCGCTCTGTCTCACGTTCATTGATTTACAGAAAGCCTTTGATTCTGTGGAAACTGAAGCAGTCATCGAAGCCCTAGTCAAACAGGGTGTTCAAACCCAATACATCAAGATCCTTCGTGAGCTGTATTATGGATTCACCACCAGGATCTCACCATTCTACAAAGAAGTGATCATTGATGTCAAAAAGAGGGTTCGACAGGGTGATACCATCTCACCAAAACTCTTCAGTGCCACCCTCGAGAACATCATGAGACAATTAGAATGGGAAGGAATGGGAGTGAAGATAGATGGTCGGCAACTACACCACCTCCGCTCGCTGATGACATCGTTCTAATAACACCAAACATTAGCCAAGCGGCACAAATGCTGGCTGACTTTGACCGAGAATGTGGAAAGGTAGGTCTACAGCTGAATCTGAAGAAAACTATGTTCATGAGAAATGAACTAGTTCCAGAGGCCCCATTCTCTCTCAATGGAACAAACATCTCTGAATGCAGCAGTTATGTGTACCTAGGTTCGAGAAGTCAACATGATGAATGACCTAAAACCTGAGCTGCGCAGGAGGAAGAGAGCGGCATGGAATGCCTTCAAAGGCATCGAAGAAATAGCTAAAAGGACAAAGAACCTCCGGCTCTGGGCACATCTCTTTGACTCCACTGTTCTCCCTGCATTAACATACGCCTCAGAGACCTGGGCCCTACGTAAAGCAGGATGAGAATGCTATTCGTGTCTCCCAGAGAGGCATCGAAAGAGCTATGCTTGGAATATCACGTCTCACTCAAGTGAGAGAAGGAATCCGGAGTTCTGACCTCCGTCGCTATTCCAGAATCAGGGACGCTGTCTCGTTTGCCAAGGCATCGAAAATCAGATGGGCTGGACATGTAATGCGATTTGGAGACAACCGCTGGACTAGAGCTGTTACCGACTGGATTCCACGGGATGTCAAAAGATCACGTGGCCGCCCACCTACAAAGATGGTCAGACTTCCTTGTTAAGACCCTGAAGGAACGGTTTGAGGCTCTTCATATTCCTGAATCAACCAGATGCCATTGGGCTACATTGGCACGTGATAGGGTCCAATGGAAATGTTACTGGGCGCCGCTCGAGCAAATCGATGAGTAACGGGATTCAAGTGATCAAGTGATCAAGTGATTTTTAAATTACAAAGATATACAGTTAAAAAGTTCATATTTGGTGTTGCAGCACCCATCCTGCCACGGGTGCCCATCTCCCACCACCAACGCCCCCGGCTCCCTCCCTCCCCCCAGCCCTGCTCCATGGCAGGTTCTTTATTTCTTTCCGTTTCTCTCTCTTTCTGAAGTCTGAGTTTTGAAGGCAAACATATGGTCCCCTGAGAACTATCATGAAAGACCCTGGAGCACAGAACAGGAATAAGTCCTGATACCTCTGAGTATGCCCCAGTATATGGACTATTAGCCAACATTCTGAATAGGTAAGGTGACAAGATGAGACATCATAACAGTTGAATAAATAAACAGTTACACTTCCTTAGTTTCTATCATATATTTAATAAAGTTTTGGAGCCTGAAAGAAGCAATTACCTATGTTTTAGAATCTTGGTTTTGCCACCTAGCAGATATGAAATGGAATTACTGCCTGTTGCTTTAAGCCTCATTTTCCTTTTACTTTGAAAAATAGCTTTCATTTGAAGGAAACTGGGCCTAGACACACACAACACTATCATGTTTTTACTACAAAAAATTGGTATTCTTTCATTTAATGTTTATTACCTATTTTACTGTAAACTTCTTTTGTTGTGCATAAGAATTCATAAGCCCTGGAGTCCCCACCAACCATCTCAGTCAACAAACACACTACTGCAAAGAACTGAGGTAGGAAGACATGATCCTTTAAAACTCAGGAACTGCAGTAATGTGGTGAAGCAATGAGGCCAGAACTGTCCAGTGCTTGGGACATCCAGGGCTATTTGTCCTGATGCTTGGCTGGAATTATATGTATGTCTTAAGTGAAAGTTTATCCTAAAAGAGAAAGTCGGAAGTCAAAGAATATTTATAGAAATGTCTCACGGCAGGTGTGATGCCTGTTACTCGCTGACAGGACACATTCTAGGCTACGTGACTTTTCAAGGTCACTACATTATTTATAATCACATCCTGTAGTTTTCTGTTTTTCTTGATGACATTACAAAATCAGTTTCCCTGATATCTCTTTGGCTGCATAATTTCTCTACTTGAAGGACTTCAGTGACTTCTCCTCACAAATGAAACACAGGAAGTAGTAGCCAATTGACGGGATCTCCCTTCAGTTTTGGTCTTGTCTCTTACTGGTGCCTGCTCGAGCAAATCAGTGAACAATGGGAAGACAAGTGAGACAAGTCTCTTACTCTTCCTTTTACAAATTTCTGTTTCCTCTGGCTGATGAACTCAAAGTTCCCGGCTCTGTCCTGTTTTCACATACTGTGCTGCCTTCATTGTCTGATAGCCTGCTGAATACCCACACTTATAAAATATTCAACTCAAGAAAGACTTGCTGAGTTAAAAAGAAAAGGGGTTGAAAAAGAAACAAGACAGTGCTTGGCTTAGGCTTGCTCCGAGGTTTGGAAGCAGTGTGTGGACAGGGTAAGCAAATCCCGAGGAAGCACAGAACTCTCAGGTATTAGAGACAGTGAGCAATTGGGGACTAAGAGGGTCATGTCCAATAGAACATGGTGATGACCTCTTACCTTGAAGAGGTAAGAGGTCTCAGTGTCAGCAGGCAGAAATATGGAAGGACTGGGGGGTTCTTTGAGGCAGACTGACTTTTGGTGCACCTCATATAGGTGTGAATATTAGAGACTGTAGGAGAGAAAGGGCAGGAGAGAGCTATGGGTAGAGGTGGAACTCCTGAGGTAGAGTGGTTGAACTCATGAGAAAATTGGGCAACAATTGACCAATGAGGGCAGTTGCATTAAAGACAGAAATAAAACACAAACGTTTAGAAGTTCAGAAGAGTTATTATTGAGGATCTCATCCAAGAGCCTTTTTCTTTAGGATATTTAGGAGTAGGAAAGAATTTTTATTTTGGAAAATCCAATTTGTAGTCAAGGAAGCAACTGCCATAAAAGGAACAAGTTTTCTAGAACCTGGAGGCGTGGAGGAGAGCAGTGCAGGGCATTGGTTGGAATTATGCAAGGAGCGATGGGATAGGCTAGAAAACTCAGGTCAAAGGAAGCAAGATCAGAGGTAATGTCACCAGTGGCTGGAAGCAGTGACGTGCCGAACCTCTGGACTGGGCCTGTATGCTCGCAAAGTGAGAGGAAGTAGACAACGTTTTCCTGTTAAGGAAACAGAATTATTCTTGCATGACTTTATTTATTCTGGTAACTTTCTTTAACTGCACTGTTAGACTGATCTTTTCCTAGGGAACTTCTGCTACTAATTCTGGATTGAGTCCTTTGACCAATACAAACTTGTAACCTAGAGGATACATGTTCAGAAATAGTGAAGCTTAGAGCAGCTATTCCCGATATCTCTTTAAACTTTCAGATATAAAGACATAATTTCCTGTTATCAGAAGTTATTCTAGAAGACTGTTAAACTTGATGTACAAACGTTGTGGTAGCTAAGGAACTTCGACAGTAATATAAAGACCAAAGTTAAAAGTTTGAAGAGAAGAAACAGTTTAACTGATGGTTCTGGATTGATTCAGTTCTTGGTTTTTCTGTGGAGAGCACATCCACACTGCTCAGGCCTTGCTTCTGACTCTGTTCTCTCTTAGGGGTGCTCTCAGGACAAAAAGTGGTTTCAGGGCTCAAACTATAGTCAGCCATGTGTGAGGCAGTTGCCATGAACTTGAAACTTTCTCTCTGGTCCAACCATTAATGGTTAGTTCAAAGGGTTAGTTCCTCCACCTTCAAAAGAAGGCTGACCTCAGTTTGATCCCAGAAACTTCGCCTGGACCCCCTGAGGAGAGACCCTGTGCTTTCCACTTCAGAGCCAGGAACAGTCACTGAACACTGTCAGATGTGACCCAAACGACACACACACACACACACACACACACACACAATCGATATACATGTATTAGTATTGATCTTAAAACCATTCATCGTAAAATGATTAAATTTTAGGTGTGGGAGTAGATACTAAATCAGATCACCTGTCTATATCCCACACCTATATGAAATCAAATCATTTCTTTCTATTGTTTCTTGCTCATATATCCACCATTACTCCATTCATCAAGAAAAATCAGGATTTGTCTTGTTGGTTTCCTTTTCCATATTTGAGTCACTCGTGTGATCACAGTGCTCAGGGTGTGGGGACATGACTGAGTTAGTGACAGGCTGTGTTGTACACAGACTATATGTGTGCTCACCTCTTTGCAAATAGTAATTAGACCTTATAGATTTTGTATATATCTACATATATCTATATATATCTATATATATATGGATAATATATATCTATATATATATATAGATAGATATATATATAATCTTAGGAATAGAACATTTTATTTCAGCCTGAAATTATTCTAGAAATGCTCTTTCATTTCCGATAATTCCAAAGTATAAACACTTCTGTAACTGACACATTATGGAGCATTTTCCTATGACAGTTACTGTGCTACCATTATATCTATAGCATTCAGCAGCCTTCTAATTACATTCATTCTAATTTGAGTGAGCACGTCTATCATTCTTAGAAATGTTGTTAACAATGGCAGTTGCAGTTTATTGAAAATTGCGTCACAAATGAATGTCATTTTGTTTAACCTAAGTGTGTACAAGTGGGGAATGTACAAAGGACTTTACAATCAGAGGGGAATGGGGTATGCTTCTGGGGAATCTCAGGTGCAATGGGAGCCAAAAGCCTTCTCTGGCCATGGACCTGTCTGGCTGGGCATTAGCTCCTCTTCATAACTGAGGAGGCTATGCTCACCAGCCTACTCACTGGGGGAATTCTGCTTCCTGTTAGAAATACTATTCTCAGTGTTTTTATATGTTTAAGTATTTGATCCATTTTCAAAGGCATTAAACCCCTTAGAAAGCAGAATAGGGATTGTTTAAACTAACAGATTATTTTAGCCTGTGGCAACCAAAATTCTCCATTTGTCTTTTTGTGTAGAATGCCCTGTCCCTGGTCCTTCCCTCAAGGTGTTGCAGGTGTGGCTGCGGTGCCTGGCTGCATAGGCATGTGGCAGACAAGAGACAGGCTTTGTCTACACCCAGGGCTTTGCCCCCATGGGCCCTGGATAGTTGTTGGTCTGACACAGAAAAAAGAATGGGCCCCGGGATGAACCCAGAGCCATGGCAGAGCCTGGCAAAACTACCGTGGTGTATGTAATATGCCAAAAACAGTAACAATAATGGACCTCATTCCCAACTAATGGAGATGTTACTGGTGCCTGCTCAAGCAAATTGATGAACAACGGGAGAGAAATGACAAGACAAGACAAGCCTGTCCCTGGAGGCTCCTATGGTGCTCCCCTGTTAGCTTTTCTGATGGAGGGATCCCATTATTGAGCATATTGGAGACGAGGATGAAATGGTCATATCTGCCTATGGAGGAGGAAATTAATTTGACTTCATAAAAAGTTTTTCTGTGGTTTCAAAATATCAAACTGTAGGAGTTATAACACTCCACTTACAGAGATTATATTTCTTAGCATTAAAAATGTAGACCTTTCAAAAGAAAAGTAAGAATGTGTTTTAGGCACAGAGTTCTTTTATATCCATTAGTGAAAATTATATATAAATATGTCATCCTGAATTTTAAGATTTCATGGTAAACAACAAACTTACATTAAAATAAAATAACTAAGGTTTTTAATTCAGTTCTAGTTTTTCCTCTTTTATACAAGCAGTGTAAGAAGAAAGATTTAATTTTTTGGTTTAGATTACTTAAATATATTATGAGCAATGCAATAAATTAACATGAGGCCAGATTTTTTTCAGGAAAATTACTTATACCAAGAATTTAGAATGTGAAACAAAAATATCATGTGCAAGTTAATACTTAACATTTATACTACATAAATTTTATATATGTGTATATATATATAAAACTTAAAATATGTCGTGTAAACTTTATATATATATGTATATATATATATATATATGTATGTATGAAGTTTGGAAGCCTTGCCAAGCCAATTATTCAGTATTTATGTTAATTAATATTTCACCAAATTTTTTATTAATCATACTGTGTCATTTCAAATTTGGTTTGTTTTAAAGAAATGACATTCTTTTGGCTTCAAGAATCACTAAGATTAGTGATTCGTGAAGACACACTCACACATCATTTCCGTGTGTGAGTGTAATGTTTTCTGTAAGAAAGCAAATGTTAGTATACCCACCCACTCTAAGGAAAAAGAACAAATGTTACAGACTAATTAGAACTGTTAGGATAATTGCTTTTTATGGATGCATCATGCTTCCAGTTGTTTACTGCTAAATGGAATGTGAAAGTGTGCATTACACTAACGAATAATGCATCAAATAAATCTAAATATAAGGGAAATTGGGGTTTGTTTGAAATTTTATTTATAGTATTAAATTAAGAATATAAGGTATGTATAAACACACCAGTGTGTGTTTTATGTGTGTATATGTATCTATGTACTTGTATATTTATATACATGCAAGCGGCTGCAGGGTTCATCAATAAATGCTCGATTTTGAGATGATTACAAGAGTATGCTACCCGCTCTGCAGAGCCTGGTAAGCTACCCGTGTCATATTTGATATGCCATATACCAGTAACAATTACCTCATTCCCATGACCTGAATGTAATGGTTTGAGGCTCTTTATGTTCCTGGAGCAAGCAGGTGCCCTTTGGGCTTTACTTGCATGGAGACAGGTCACATGGAGATGTTACTGGTGCCCCTTGAGCAAATCGATGATGAACGGGAAGACAGTGATACAGTGATACAGTGAAAATACACTGGGTACAGGCCTTTACTTGAAGTCAGAATTTTGTAACATAAATCAAATGAGATTTCTCTTCTGTTTAATAGCTTGTCCGTTAAGTTCTATTCTAATAATAAGATTGTTGTGCATTCAGAGGAGCTAGGCAATTCCTGAATTTCCTCTCCTTATGCCAGTACTTACCTGGTGCCACAGAGAAGGCTAGAGCTTTGTTCGTCTCTTCTCCCTAACTTTGCAGGTGGGTAGTGTCTGGGTTTGTGAACAGAACTCACTTTGATTAGCTCACTGCTTTTCAGTAATTGGCCTTCAATGAATCCACCCTTGCGTGGCAGCTAAGTGAGCTCACCCACTGACTCATTCGGCGGGGAAAGCGCATATTTCTACATGATAGAAGATGTAGGGGTGCAGTTCACGAATATCCACAGCAGCAAAGAACAGATGAATAGACACAATGAAAACGTGCTGCTCATTGTTCTTCTATAACACATTTTAAAAAAGTTCATTTGTTTAGGAGGTCAGTAGTGAATTAAAAAGCTTGTTGAACCACTGATTTTTTGTATGAAATGAAGTTTTATTTAAATCTTCGTTTACTCAATTCAAAATATTAAGTATACCATAAGATTCAGTTAAGAGAAATGCATGTCCTAGCCCTTTGACTTATAATTATGACTTGAATTTTTGAATTTCTGGCCAACTCTTGTACTTGTCAATGAACATACTTTGCAAGAGTTTACTTTATTTCATGATAGGTAATTTTTTAAAACTCATTTCAAGAAAAAACCGTTTCTGAGATTTGTGATAAGAATTTTTTAATACTTGTGTCAAAGAAGCATCCTGTGAATGCTCCAAAGCTTTCAAGAAAGGATTATTGCTAATTATTTTCAAGGTAAGTATAGAATTAAACATTTATCATTTTAAAGCCTTTTAAAATTGAAATTATAATTGACAATGTAACACTCATCCCCCAAATCCCACAATGTTTTAGGTATGGAGTTGGGGAAAATTTAAATTTACCAGAATTAATCTTAGAATGAACACAAAATTAGATGGAAAAGTTCCTGAGAATGATGCCACCTCCCAAGAGAAAGTAGATTACAAAAGGTGTCCAGAACATCCTCTAAGAAGCACAGTTTTTTAACTAGAGTCACTTTTTTGTGCAAACATTAAAATGAGATTTCAGGGTAAACTAAAGATAATGTTGAAATGCTGTTACCAGGAAAAGAAATAATTGGCTGAGGAGGTGGCTGCACAGACAGAGAAAGAGCACTAAAACTCCTTTGACTGATAGCATAAAACAGATGGTTCGGTTTTTTGCTCTTGAGAATTTAATGTAACATACTAATTTGTCTTACTTTTAAAAAAATCTCAAAAAAAAATGTTAAGCGCCAATCAGTTTCTCTATAAGCATAATCTTTCTGGTGCATCTGAAAGGTACTGAGTTCTGCATTGGCTGGTATGGAAAGGTGAAAACAGAAACAGATAGCTCTATGCTGAAACAAGACGAGAGCGTTGATAATAGGGTCACATAGAAAAGCAATATGTAATTTTTTTTTTTGGCTCACACAGTGATACTCAAAGGCTACTCCTGGTTTTGCACTCAGGAATTACTCCTTAGTAATCGAGATGCCAAGGATTAAACCCAGGTTGACCATGTGCAAGGCAAATGACTAACCCACTGTACTACTGCTCCAGTTTATCCCCAAAAAAAGCAGTATGTAATTAAGGTAGTTATTGATACCATTTCATCACTAGAAAGATGTACTCATTTTTCAAGGTCATTTCTATCCAAGAAAATAATCTGAAGATGCTCTTCATCTTAAACAAAGAGTAAGCAACAGCTTTAGGAAGCGATTATACCTCTCCACTTTCTATTGTAGTGCTGGTTCATATTCATGAATTGGTAGATTTGGATATTTCTCTCACCCTGCATTTATATGATCACTATTATGTTTATGATATTGTGTTTGGATATTTACTATATGATGTGATTAGATATATTTTTTGCTATATTTTTTATAAATATTATCACCTATTAGGTGCTTCTATATTTTGTTGATTTGGGGGAGCATTGTCTTTTTTTTCAATTTTTTTTAATTTAGGTGAATGAAGCATGTGCTCTATAAATGTATTTATCTTATCCAAAGTTTTACATAATATATTTTTATCCTTAAAATATAAAAAATATAGGTTTGATATATTTATATAAAAATACAATTTACATAGTTTATTTCAATGTATGACTTGGGGTCAGGAAAATAGCTTCCTGAAATGGTTCTTTCTGGCCCACATGACTGTGAGGTAGAAGAGTTGAGTGAGTGGTATCACCTGTAGAATCACAGTGTTCTACCTAAACCCACAATTCTATAAGGGGTATCTCAGTACTAACATATGCTGAACATACATATACAAGAAGTCAATGCCACTTGTCACTTGTCACTTGTTCATGGATT
>JAJIBD010030528.1:0-19574 GCA_021461705.1 Cryptotis parvus
CAGGAACCTCAGTTACCCCCAAGTCACCCCAGTGTTACTCTGAACCTCCAGTACCACACCCCACTATTTTTGGGGGACTATGTAAAACCAGAAGACAGTTTCCTCTTTTTAAATTGGTTTTGGGGTCATACCCAGAAGTGTTGTGGTCTTACTCTTGGCTTTGTACTCAGGAATCACATCTGGCTGGGTCCAGGGGCTGATATAGAATGCCATGGATTCCCCCCTGTGTCTCCCATGAGCAAGGCAAACACCCTATCTGCTGTGCTACCTTCTGGCTCCTGCCTCAGAGACAGTTTATTTTTTCTCTTTACTTCCTTCCTTCCTTCCTTCCTTCCTTCCTTCCTCCCTCCTCCTCCCTCCCTCCCTCCCCCCTCCCTCCCTCCCTCCTTCCTCTCTTCCTCCCTCCTCCCTCCCTCCCTCCTTCCTTCCTTCCTTCCTTCCTTCCTTCCTCCGTTCTTTCCTTCTTTGTCGGGAAGCTGCTGGGTCCCCAACAGTATCAGGACAAAACTTCTCTTCTTCCTCCGAGGCCCCTGGGGACCGAGTTAAAAACTCACAAGTCTGGGCAGTTCCAAAAGGCTTTTAATAGTACAACCAAGCTCTACCACCGCAATCCAATATAATGGAAGACCTCAAGCTCTGGTCAGAAATTAGACCATATATGAGGGACCTAGTCTCCTACCAAAGAGAATGTCACCAGAGAGACCCACCAAAGTGGATCCCACTAGAGAGAGAGAGAGGAGTCTTACCAAAGGAGACAGTACCTCAAGTCAGTCCCCTTATATATACAAAAGGACTCCTAACTTTAGGGAGAGTTCTGTCAAAAGAACCCTAAACAGCTTCTAGATAGTAGAAGGGTGGTCCCACACCCTACTACAGTAGTAAACAAATGATTATTCCAAGGACTAATCCCTTCTTCTGAGATTATCTCTTATGTAAAGCACTGAGAGAGGGGGAGCTGGTATAAAGTAACACATCTTAATTTCTTGGGCTTCATGTAATCTAGATGGTACCACAAGGTCCTTCTTATTTATATATGCACCAGGGTGATTCTGAGTATCTTGTTCTCTGTATACTGAAAAGTCACACTCCGCCTGCTTGAGGGCAAACTAGTATGATCTTTCCTATAACCTTAAATGATAGGCTCAACGTAGTCAGGGTGGCAGTATCACTGTATCCACTGTGATCCCATTGTATCACTGTATTTGCTTGGGGCACCACTAATATCTCCATATGTCCTGTCACAAGCAAGTGTAACCCAAGGGCATCTGCTTGCTCCAGGGACAGGGAAGAGTGTCAAACCATTCTTTAGGTCATGGAATTGAGGTCCATAAGTGTTACTAGTTTTTGGCAGAACAAATAAATAAAACACGGGTAGCTTGCCAGGTTCTGCCGTGTAGGTGGTACCAGGGTGGCAGTGGTACCAGGGGTGGCAGTCTCCTGGTAAATTCTAACTGTCCCATGCTGGGTCCAGTGGGTATAAAGAGGAGCTATGCTCAATCTAGATAACATAGAAGTATTAGTAGATATATAATAAGTCAGAAACTACTCATTCAGAGTCAAGGTGACTTTTGTAACTGCCACACCCTCCATCAGAAGAGAGATCTCATTAGTATGAACTCTGGCTTAAGAACATGTAAATAGATTAAACTGTGAGTGGATAGATGAAATAGATTAAACAGCAAAGCTCCCAAGCTAGCTAGGCCTGCCATCCAACATTTTCTCTCTCTCTCTCTCTCTCTCTCTCTCTTTCTCTCTCTCTCTTCCTTCCTTCCTTCCTTCTTTCTTTTCTTTCCTTCCTTCCTTTCTTCCTTTCTTTCCTTCTTTCTTTCTTTCTTTCTTTCTTTCTTTCTTTTTTTCTTCCTTCCTTCCTTTCCTTCCTTCCTTCCTTCCTTCCTTCTTTCTTCCTTCCTTTCTTTCTTTCTTTTTTTTTTTTTTTTTTTCTTCCTTTCTTTCTTTCTTTCTTTCTCTCTTTATTTCTTTCTCTCTTTCTTTCTTTCTTTCTCCCTCTCTCGTTCTTTCTTTCATTCAAGATTTTTCTCATTTATTTTGTTTTGTTAGTTATTGGTTATTGGCTTTTGGGCCACACCTGGTGGTGATCGTGTTTACTAGCTGGCTTAGGGGATCATATGGAATGGTGAACCAAACCTGTCTTTGACACATGCAATGCAACCCCCAACCACTATACTGTGTCATTGAATGCTTTAACTACTGTCTTCCTCTGTGTGGGCTGTGCTTTCTCATGACTTAAAAAAGTCTTTAAATTTTTTTGTTTTGTTATTAAAAGCTAGTCATTTTATATTGCACAATGTGGTAACTTCAGACATCAGTATCTTCCTCCTGGGCTAATTGTAGGTGCTTATTATTTTTGGCTTAGTGGTTTTCCTAAACTACATCTACGTATTTTATTGCTTGTTTTGATAGTTCTGTGGCACCAAGTTAGACCGGGCTATCGCTGCTGCCAGGTGAATGAATTCACGAGTGTCCCCCAATGTTTAAGTGAATTTATGTTTAATTCAAGCACCTCTGAAAGATGACTAAGGTAACATAGTTCTGTCACCCCCTATAACTAGAACATGTTACAGTTCTGCATGGAGTTGGATTAAATCTGTCACTTCCTTGGTGCTAGTTTCTAGAAACCAGGAAGTGCCTTTTCACCAATTTCGAAGGATGTGGGCAGCACTGAAGAGTGAATTCAGGCTCATGAGGCCAAGGATAGCTGTGAGTCAGACTCCTTCAACCTTGGGGACTAGGCTCCAGCTCAGATATGAGGTCCCTGTTGGCAGAAAGGGAATTTCCTATCCTGAGAATTCGGCAGTCTGGCATCTGCCCTGCTTTGCTCTGTAGAACCGATTGCAAGTCTCTTACTAACTGCAGATTTTTTTTTATTTTTGGGTGTCCTCCCTATCTGGAGATCAACTGTTTCCTGGAGTTAATTGGCTTGACAGTGCAGGTCTGACACGTTGCTAAAGCTAGGTGATACCATGGGCACTGAAACGCTGGACGATTTGCTATTGGCCTGCCAGGTCTACACCCTGTTACAAAAGTGGGGACAGTGGATTCTTATGCAGTTCAGGTGATTGAATTCAGGGCCTTATGCCAAATGCCAGTAACAATTATAGACCTCATTCCCATGACCTGATGGAATGGTTTGAGGCTCTTTATGTTCCTGGAGCAAGCAGGTGCCCTTGGGCTCTATTAGCATGAACAGGACATATGGAGATGTTACTGGTGCCCGCGCTCAGCAAATTGATGATGAATGGGAAGACAGTGATATAGTGATACAGTGAAGCATGCAAGACAGGCTATCCATCCTTTGAGCTATGTCCCAGGCCCACAACTTTTTGTTGTTGTTCTAAGTTGACTCTGTAGTTCCTGTTCAGTTAGTTAAGTAGTCAGCTAAAGATCATAGGAATAGTTTCTAAATTGCCTTGGAACAGTAAAGTGTCCAGACTCCATCAATAGGATCTGTGTGTGTCTGTGTTTTGGCATTTCTTTATTGCACTGGCATTTACAAATTTGTGCTAGCCTTCATTTCTGCTTGAACAGAGCCTAAGGTTGTTCTAGATGGGAGCAAACAGCCTTCCCTGGTCTTTCCAGGGTGTGCCCTCACTCTGCATATGCATGAGGCTTTCTAGAATCTCTGGATAGTGTAGGAACTTTTCAAAGTCCACTAGGGACAACTGATTTTCCAGATTTCACTCTGATTTTGGGGGTGGGGGTGGCAGATCTCTTATTTGCTTCAAATGGTATCTTTACTTTAGATAGGTGCTATTCTAAACAATTGCTTCTGAATTTTTTACACAAAGCCTTAAGGTTAGAACCCCTCTCACTGAACAAATTCTGTTGAGGTGAAATAAAGCAAGTTTTGTAGCAGGGATTTTCCATATAGTTAACAGTTTAAATGATGACGATTGAGGTTTAAAAATACGCACATAGGCTGGAGCCATAGTACAGAGGATAGGGTGTTTTCCTTGCATGCAGCCAACCAGGGTTCAATCTCTGGCATTCATATAGACCCTCAGCACTGCCAGAAGTAATTCCAGAGTGCAGAGCCAGAAGTAACCCTCTGAGCAGCACAGGATGTGATGCAAAAAACAAAGCAAAACAAAATAAAACAAAAACACACACACACACAAACAACAAACTAAAAGCCCATTTCTGTGTCTGCTGGGATGGATTTTACAGCAATCATTGATTTTGGGCAAAGACAAGTGGGAACAGGAAAAAAAAATTAAAATGCCACAAAACACAATTTAACCAAAATTTAATTGTTTTTTATTTAGTAAAGCCACTTAAAAACTTTACGTTTTTCATTTATTAAACATTCACATAATGCCTGAACTCCTTTATCAGAAAAGATTTTTTTTTTTTTTTGCATTTTTTTTAGGGGACATTACACCTGATGGTGCTCAGGGGTTACTCCTGGCTCTGCACTGAGGAATTACCCCTGGCGTTGCTCAGGGAACCATATGGGATGCCGAGGATCAAACTCAGGTTGGCCACATGTAAGGCAAACACCCCACTGCTGTTCTGTTGCTCCAGCCCCTATCAGAAAAATTTCAAGGATTTGTCTTAGAATACAATACTTTAAGACATGGCCAATAATCAAAACAAAGGTTGTTGTTTTTCTGATTAATGATATATCATAACTGTTATATATTATGTTTATGCAAATCAAGCATCTTTTAAAAAACTTAGCTGGTTTAATTGGCATTTATCTCCATTAGAGATCATTAGATTTGTGAAGATGATTTTAAAGCAACTGTTTCTTATGTAACATGCAAAGATACAACTAAATTTGTGTCACTGACTTATTCAATAAGTACATTCTTAAAATAAATCATAAATAAGAATAATAAATAAAGAAGGACTTACAAGGATTCTATATATTTGTGGAAAGCTACTAAAAAGTCTTAAAATTGCTTTTCAGGCTAATGAAGAATAGCACACAAGTGAGAAAGTACTATTTATAAAGAGAATAAGGGGTTTGGGAAATTTATGCTTTTGCAAATAAGTTTAAATGGTTAATGAAACACCACTCACAGATCCCAAGTAGAGAAAACTTTGTTTTATTTTCTCTGCCCCTTATCTTGAGCAAAAGGCCTACCTTCCCCCATCTAAAGGTTTAATAAGGGGGAAATTTGTCTTCCAAATATTCCTCTCTGTTCTGATTCCTTTTTCCTTCTCTGGAGCACACTTTTTCATTATATCTACCAAAGTACAGTACACACAAATAATTCAACTCCACAACTAATGTTATTATTCTCTTGGGCAATTTCTGGGAAAAAACAATAGATAGATGAGGTGGGTTACTGGTGCATATTGCTTCATTAGGTTAGCGCAACCTGAAAACAATAAACCATCTCTCCTAAGCTATTTCAATTGCTTTACTTTCTGCTTTCAAAGCTGCTTCCTCTTTGAGTTCAAAGCCTTGAGATCACTGTTTTTTCTCCCTGGTTTGCTCCCACTATAAGGCTGATTAAACTCTCTTAGACGCTTATACCCTTAAAGATGCAGTGACCTTTCTGCCTATGTTAGTTTGGGGTCTAAACTGGTCTTTTTAGGCATCTTAGTGTTATTCAGGATCATTGAAATTGAATCTAAAAATTCCATAATCATCTTTCCACCCTTTTATGTTGAATATAATCTAATAGTCAGAGATTGCCAGAGACCAGAATAGTTACCAGCTCTTCCAGTTTGTTCTTGCTTTTATTCTTTTGCAAAGGTGTGGTGGTGGGGAGTGGGGCGTGTTACGGCATGACAGCAGTGATTCAGGGACTATTCCTGGTTCTGTGATGAGAGGACAATCACTTCTGGCAGTACCCTGAGGCCCATATGCAATGCTGGAGATAGACCCCAGGTCAGCTACCCTCAAGAGAAGTGCCTTACCATGTCAAGCCTCTAGTCTCTCCTTCCATATATTATTATCATCTGGACCACAGTTTTCTTTAAAGTCTTATTTCATCTTATTTCTCCTTTTGTTAAATTTGTTTGAGACCGCAGACATGGGGTAGAGCTGTTACTGGCTCTCCCCGGACCAGCTGCTCACGAGGTGCCCGGAGGGATGGTGGGTTCTAGCCCTGGCCCACCACCCCAGCAGAGCCTCGCAACAAGCCAGACGACCCCCCACTCCATGAGGGCCTCCCATTTTCCACATCCGACTTCTCTCTCGCAGACCCTCCACCCAGCAGACCAGCCTATCAGCGCGCCGCGGTTCATCAATAAATGCTGGACTTAGAGATGCTTACAAGATATGCTACCTGCATGGCAGAGCCTGGCAAGCTACCCGTGTTGTATTTGATAGATATAGCCAAATACCAGTAACAATTATAGACCCATTCCGAATGGATTGAGGCTCTTTATGTTCCTGGAGCAAAGATGCCTTGGGCTCACTGTGAGACAGACATATGGAGATGTTACTGGGGCCCGCTGGAGCAAATCGATGATGAACGGAAAACAGTGATACAGTGAAATTTATTTATTTATTTATTTATTTTTTTTGCTTTTGGGTCACACCCAGCAATGCTCAGGGGTTTCTCCTGGCTCTGCACTCAGGAATTACTCCTGGGTGCTTGGGGGACCATATGAGATTCCGGAGATCGAACCGGGGCCGGCACAGGCCGGCGCGTGCAAGGCAAATGCCCTACCCGCTGGGCTATCGCTCTGCCCCCTCCTTTTGTTAAATTTATACTATGTTGCTCCTCTCCTCCTCTAAATATGTCAAACAACAACAGCAACCTGCCCGGTAGCTACAACTTCAAGTATTCAGGGATACTGTTATGCTAAATTTTCTAATTATGTTAATATTGTTTAGTATTATCCCATTATGTCTTAATTAGAGTTTTTAGAGGGGGTTGGGCTATGCCGACCAATTTTCAGGGGCTACTTCAGGCTCTGTTCGGTGTCACTCTTGTGGTCTTAGGAGACTACGTGATGACAGGGGATTGAAAAACACCTTAACCTGTACAATCCCGGTGACTTCCAAACTTTAATTTCGGTCTCTGGACATAGATTTAGTGTTGGGGATGAAATTAAGAAACAATATTTTAGAGTATATCTGATAAGATCCATCACAACAAAAGAGATTGAAAATGTACTTTAATGTTTATATATTTTATTTTTTTGTTATAGAAAATGCTTATACTAAAGGTGATTGAATTGAGGTTCAAAGTAACCATCACCCAACCTCTATAATTATCATAGTCTGCTTATGTTATTTTCTTATTATTTGATTTTGGGATATACCTGTGGTGCTTACTCCTGGCTCTGTGATTAGGAATCACTCCTTGTAGGGCTTGGGAAGCCATATAGAGTGCCAGGGTTTGAACTTGAGAAGGTTGTGTGCAAGGCAACAATCCTACCTGCTGTACTATCTCTCCAGCTCCTGCCTATATTATTTCTAAATTTTTAAAAATGTATTATGGTTAAGATAGTTTGCTTACAATGATGTTGATATTTATGGCCTTGGTGTACACAGTTGCTTGTGCTATTTTTAAATAAATATTTTTGGTCACTATATTGTATTACAACATTTTCTCAGGAATTATTGTTCCACATGATTAGTGCAGTCTTTTGTTCTTAATCTAGTCTTAAAATCAAATTAAAACATAGACGTGAAAGGTGTGTGTGTGTGTGTATGTGTGTGTGTGTGTGTGTGAGAGAGAGAGAGAGAGAGAGAGAGAGAGAGAGAGAATCTTTTAATTCCTAAAATATCTCTTCCATTTTATCGTTATCACATAAGGCAAGTTGCAACGCAATGTGTTTTATAAAAATCTCCTTTGTATCAATGGCTCAAGGGAATTTTAGATTATTGAAGTTTACTTTTTCTTCCATTACTCTGGTGTTGTCATAGTTACCTACATTGTATTCTTCAGTGAAACCTCTGGACAAAAGATTGAATCAGTTTCAATTTAGGCAGGTTAGGGTCTCGGGATGTCTATTTATGAAGATGTATTAACAGCTGCAGCATGGGCAGAAGAGGCAAGAAGCTTTCAAAGAACTGAAGTAGTATGGTCTGGTTTATACCACTTATCGGGTAATTGAACAACTTGGCAAAGTTACAGCTGAAGAGTAGTTAGCCATCACTGTGTTTCTAAATGAGATGAATCAAATGGTAATTAGTGGAAACCTGCTATATGATAGCTTTCCTCTGATCTTTATTGACATCTTGGATAAAAGAATTCAGAGCATATTGTTAGACACATAAGAAGCTGAATTAGGTGACTGGCTAATATCCTAAAGTAGAGAGAGTGAACTATCTTTGAAAGTTGGTAACAAGCTAGTCTGAAAACAGTGTGAACTAATAGGCAACTAATATAAGATTATATTTAAGTGCAAAGAAACTCCTAGGACTGAGCTGAACTGGTGGGGTGATAATACAGCCCACAGAGCACCAGATTTTTTTTTATTTATCTGTTCATTAATTCATTCGTTCGTTCGTTCATTCATTTGTTCGTTCGGTTCATTCATACATTCCATCCATCCATCTATCTATCTATCTATCTATCTATCTATCTATCTATCTATCTATCTATCTATCTATCTATCTATCTATCTATCTATCTATCTATCTGTCTGTCTGTCTGTCTGTCTGTCTGTCTGTCTGTCTGTCTGTCTGTCTGTCTGTCTGTCTGTCTGTCTGTCTGTCTGTCTGTCTGTCTATCTATCTATTTATTTTTTTTCTTTAGCTTACCTGGGTTCAATTCCCAGAGCCTCTTGGTCCCTAGAGTCCCAAATGGTCCTGGAATCTGCCAGGAATGATCACTCAGTGCACAACCAGGAGAAGCCGAGCAATGCTGGGTGTGGCACAAAAAGCTAAAACCAGAAAAAGAAACTCCCAGGAATTCAGTTTGAAAAAAATATACTAGGCTCTTTCACTCGACAGACTTGTTCTGAAACATTGCGTTCATTTGATCAGAAAATTGTATGAGTCTACAGACAAATTGAAGGAGATTCAGGATTAATGGCAAAATCAGTAAAACAGAGCATAATCCTGTTTACAACATAAGATTTACAAGACAAAAAGTGTGTTCTGATGAAGTCTATGGTCCGAATGTACATACTCTTAACCCGTAATTCATATGTTAAAATTTTAAACCCCAAGGATAATGCTATCAGGTGGTGGGTTATTGGGGTGTGCTTTCTGGAGGGCAGGACTCTCATAAGTGGTTTCAGTAACTTATAAAACAAGTTTCCAGACACCCCTAGCTGCTTCTGCTGTGAGGATTCTGTAAAGAGATTTACAAGCTGAAGGAAACCTGGGTTGGTGCTGCCCAGGGCCTACTCCTGACTCCACTCAGGGGATCACTCCTGAGTGATCTAACTTATCTAACTCAGATAACTTAGACAAAACCCAGGGTCGGACTGAGAGTAGACCGGGTAAGGTGCACGTCTTACATGCCACCAACTGGGGTGCTTGGCACCAAATACGGTGCCCCATCCTGCCAGGAGTAATACCTGAGTGCAGATGGAGCCTGGGTCAGCCGAGCAAGGGAAAACCTCTCACGGGTTGTGCTATCGCTCCATCCCTGGAGAAGGCTGCCCAGACTGCCCAGTTTCCTTGATCTTGGACTTTCAGTCTCCACAAAGGTGAAAGACAAAATGTATGTGATTTATTAGCTATGTAGTCTGTGGTATGTGATATAGCAGCCTAAAACAAATGACTGCATGTAAGAAATTGAAGGATTATGTTTGTGTTTTGTTTTGTATTTGAGTGTTAAAAAGGATGCAATGGGCCAGAAAGATAGTACAGCTTCTGAAACAGTTGCCTTACACTGGCATTAAAGCCACTATCATTATGTATGGGCCCTAGCCACCAACCCCACAACCCCCCTTCCCCCCCAAATCAGGGAGGTGGAAAGAGATAGCTAGCGGGCCTGGGTGCACGTTTTCATACTAGAACCCCTGGTTCGGTCCCTAACTACATGGTCTTTTGAGTACTGAGCAGGGGGTGTTTTCTTAATTACTACTGGGTGTGTGCCCCCCACCTAACTCAGATAACTTAGACAAAACCCAGGGCCAGACTGATAGTAGACCCGCAAGGTGCATGTCTTACATGCCACCAACTGGTGCTTGGCACCAAATACGGTGCCCCCCATCCTGCCAGGAGTAATACCTGAGTGCAGAGCCAGGAGTAAGACAGGAATAGAATCAGTGTGGCCTCAAAGTGTGGTTCACAAAGTGTGGCCACAGAGTGTGATTTTAGTAGTATTTTTTTTAGTAGAAAAAGTTCCTGAAAGCAGAATAGATAATAAATTGGCTTCTCATCTTCTCCAAGCAACAAAGTAACATCTTCCTCTAGTGCTGGACTTAACTCCACTGCATCAGAGCGCTCTGATGCCTCTCTCTTTGGCTCTAGCTCCAGGTCACTACGCCTCTGCTGGGACTATATGGGATACTAGGCATCAGAACCTGAACCTAGGTCCACGGCAAGCAAGGCAAGAGCCCTTCCGGCTGTACTGTGTCTCTGCCCAATATAAGTAGTTGACTTTGACTTTTTACTCCCCCCAAAAAAAAAAATCACACTACCTATACGGTTTTTGACAGCACTTTTGGGAGGAGAGTGAAAGGAGGTTTGGTGGGCATTTAACGATGCATGCTGATGAGCAATCTAGGCCCTTCATCATATGAAAGACTTCACAGTAAATAAGGGCTCACCTTTTAATCAGTCGGTACTGCTGGGTATGTGTGTTGTTTCAGTTTCTATTTCAAATAATACTGGTCTATATGATGTAATGGGAACGTTTATAGGACAAGTTCTAAAAAGTGAAACTGGTTAGATGGGCAGATGCTGTTTCAATAAATGCTGTGAAATTTCCTTCTCAGAGCAGGACCAATTACACTCTTCCTAGTGAAGAAGTTTTTTTTCCTGAAGCAATAAAATGTGGTTTCCGATTCTCAAATGATTGCCCTTCAGAAAAATAATACAATATGTTGGTTTAGTATCTGTTTCTCTTGATCATCTACTGATGCTTACTAGCTGTTCTAGATTTCTTTTTATGACTGAAATATTTGTCCTGCCTACTTTTGATTTTATGGTTGGCCTTCTCTTGGTTTTAGTTTGTCTTCATAAATGAGTGTAGATTAGTATTTCTCTACTACAGTATTTCATTTTGTGATTTGTCTTTTGAATTTCTTTTGTATTTCTGTGAATATTCAGTTTCTTTTATGGACTCTCAATGTTTCAGGTCATAAATATGAAGATTCTCCACTCTAATGTTAAAAAGTAAAGTCCTTGTGTTTCTTCCAACAGTTATAAGGTCCCTTTGCATATTATCTGTTAAATTGAAATTTATTCTGGTTTTACTAGAGTATGGAGTAAGGTAGAGACCCCAATATTTCATCTTCTAGGTAGTTATTATCATTTTGGAAAGGCTTAGTTTTTTTCCCATTACTGATTTCCGCAATATAAAAGCTTTTTATACTGTACTATTCTATCAAATAGTACAGTAGGTGGTACTTCGCCTTGTACATACCAGCTTCCCTGGTTTGGTCTCTGCATCCCATGTCTTCTTTGGTATTCTGCAGTGTGATTCCTGAGTGCGCAAGCCAGGAATAACGGCCTCTGAGCACTGCCAGTGTGGCCCCAAACAAAATTTTTTTTTGCATATAAAAAGCAGCAGTATTTATTTGCAAAGTTTATTTCTATAATAGTCTGTTCTTAGTATATTTAATGATAAACCAGTACTACACTGTTTTGAGTTTATATTTTTTATATTTTATTCACTTTTGGTTTCGTGACATACCCAGAGTGTTACTCAGGGCTTCTCTTGGTTCTTTGCTCAAAAACAATCTCCAGCTGTGCTGGGAGAACTAAGTCGCTTTGCTTGCAATACCATCTCTGTGGCCCTAGGCAACATTTTAGTATTATTTAGTATTATTTAGTATTATTTGATGAGTATTTAGTATTATTTGATAGTATTTAGTATTATTTGGTATTATTTGTTCGTTAAATCCCTCATTCCCTTACTGTCCCAGGTTTTGCCCATATTTCTGGTTTATAATTTTTCCATATAAAAGTCATTTTCAGTTAGTTTGCTTTCAAAAATCCATTACCAGTTAATTTTTTTTAACTGGGGTTATTAGGGTGGTTTTAGGTCATACCCAGTGGTGCCTCAGGGCTAATCATCTGAGCCCTGAAATCACACCCCTGGTGGTGCTCAGGAGGTCACATGCAGTCTTGCCAATGGATCAGTTAGCAGCATGGAGGCAGTTGTGTAACCCTGGTACCTCTTTCCAGCCCTCAAAATATTTTTAATTTGGCTTACACATTTAAATTCAAATGTAATTCTTTTATAACTGACATTTTTTAGTCAACTCTACCAACTAAGAATGCCTTTCCCTTTATATTTCTTTATACCTACAAAGGTGTCTCAGCTTTCCCTTTGAGTTTACTTCTCTGCAATTAATATTTTTTTTCTCCCTCTTTTCAATTCTATATTCACACTATTATTGTTTATCTTTTGTGTATTAATTTTGTGCCCTACCACTTGCTAAATAGTTTTTCAGTTGAGTCCCCCGAACTTTCCAGGTATATAATTATAGCAGTAGGCAAGAAGAATTCAACTGGACCTAGTTGAGGAAAGCACAGACTTTTGAAGTTTAGGACTGTAAGTTCTTTCTAACAAATCTCAGAAAGGTCCAATATGATTTATAGAACTCTTCACATCTACAACTGATCGTAAAATGACCAGTGTTTAAAGTGATGGAATCTCTGAAAAGATGATCCTAAATGAAGACTTTATTAAAACAAAGTATTCATTGTTATACTAATCTTGGTGAGCATTATTGCCACTATTGTGGTAGCCTTGCTATATTGCTATTATGCTTTTGGGGAATAAATTGTTAATAAAAGATTATTTCTTACAGCTCTGTTTTATGGAAGAGGTTATAATAAATATTTGTTGAAGAGATCTATGGAAGGGTCAATGGAGTTTAATGCTAAATTAGTCCCCAAAAATTTAACAAATCAAGTGTGGGTAATCAACTATAGCATCCATTTGCAGCAGGGATTTTTCTTAAGTTTCTTTGTGTTGCTGTTGAGCTCAGCAAATCTTCCTTTGCTGAATTTACTCACTAACAATGATTTCGTTGATCTTCAGGCATGGTGTCCCAATTGTTTAGTTTAGCCTTGTATTGCTTCCACTGACTTTGTTACAGGCTTGTTTTCTTTGTATTGATGTATTAGCTCAAATATTAGATGAACCCAGCCATTTGGAGATTGGCACGTTAAGTTTAAAATAATATGTATTGAGTGGAAAAAGAATATAATTTATTTTTCTTGCAAATGGATAAGAGGCCTTGATTGTCCAATAATATCTGCTAGCTCTCATTGACTTAGAAACAGATCTTATAGTGGTTGAATTCTAAAATGCCAGGGACTTAAAGGGAGTGGTAGAGAAGGGTAAGGCATTTTCCGTCGCATGTGGCTAGAGCAGGTTTGACCTCGGCATCCTCAGGTCTCCTGAGCACTGCCAGGAGTAGTCCTGAGTGCAGAACCAGGAGTAACCCCTGAGCATTGCTGAGTATGACCCCAAAAAAAAAAGTTGACAAAATTCACTAATGCATGATCTTGGGGTAGGTAGAGATTTTTTTGTCTTTTTAAAAAGAATATTTTCTTTCAGGACAATAACAGAAGTTTTGGCTCATTTTTTTGTTGGGAAAACTACAACCCATATGGCCAACTGGGCAGTGAATAAGTTAGTATAAGAGTTGCATGTGTATGGCGAGCGATAGCTTGGGCAGGTAAGGCGTTTGCCTTGCATAGTCGACCATGCCAATCCACATGGGTTCGATCCCGGCATCCCATATGGTTCCCCGAGCACTACGGGAGTGTATTCCTAATTGGCTGAGCCAGGAGTACCCCCTAAGCACTGCCGGTGTGATGCAAAAAAAAAAAAAAAGTTTATGTGTAGTAGTAAGAGAGATATGATAAGTGAATACAAGCACCTTTTGCTGGAGGTCCAGGTTTGAGCTCAGCTTTATCCAATCACCTGAAGCGCATCACTGGGGATGACTAGCACTGACCTAGGGAGTATGAGGCACCCCTGGGCATTGCCCCAAATTGGCCCTCAAAATTGTGCAGTAGTCAAACATACTATGAGATTTGTAAATGCTATGCTCAAGTCTTTACTGAATTCTGTATAAAGTTTAGTTTTTCTCTGAGATATTAACTTTGAAACAAACCCAGTGAAATTCACATTATGTAGCAAAATGAAAGCTTAAGACTTAGCCTGTGTTTTGAGAATTGCTGCTAATTGGAATATTTTCTGTTCGGAGGGCTTCTGTTGGCTTCAAATGTGAATTGCTTATGTAAATGTCACTATACTCTCTGTTTATTACAGAGACCTAAAGTATACATTAGAAAGGATTTGTGATTCTTCTATAGGCCTTGGAGATTTGTGAACGATTGCAAGTTTCACTACCAGAGTCAATTCATGTGACCTCACTTTTCATTGCCTTGGTTTTGAGAAGGTGCCTACCTTTAAATATTTTCAAATTACATATCCTTGTCCCGGGGTGTGCTATGACATTTGCCTCTTTCATTTTTTGGATTATTTTTAAATATGGTGTGGTTTTAAATACAGTGCATCTTTCAAAAGAAGATTCAGAAGGAAACAAGAGGCAGAGTTGCGTCTTGCTACTTACTGAAAAGGCCAAGACTTTCCACTTTCTACCATTTTGTCATTGACTAAGGTGGGAGAAATCGTTTTATCATTGAATGAGGTGGGGAAATCTGTACCATGGAAGACTCTCATTTCATTTCTGAAAGTATTTGTTTATCCACTTCTGGTGAACATTTTTCATCAGTGGAGGTAGGAATTTAAAACTTAAATTTTCACAGTGGGCCAGGGGGCAGCTAGTGGTATAGATTGAAGAGATTTTTTTGTTGTTTTAGTAGTAAAAAATGTTTTGCTAATGGAGCTGAATGGAATTTAGGAGTTTATATGTTTATATGTTAGGGGGTAAAATGTTACCTGCACACTTAATATCAAAGAGAATGTCCCTTTATCACAATCCATTGGTATAGTTACTTATTTTTGGTTTTGGGCCATCCCAGGTATTTCAAGGGCTTATTCCTGGTTTTGCATGCCAAGATTCTTTGGAAGTTTGAGGAACCATATTAGATTCTGGGCATAGAATATTGCTAGGCTATGCCAGGCGAGGTGTAGCGGGGCTGCAGTGTTAGACATTTAACATTTTTTTTGTTTGGTTTTTGGGCCTATCCAGCAAGCTCAGGCTCCTTTCTCACCCTCCATAGGATCACTACTGGTGAGGCTAAAGAGACCACAGAGGGCGCTAGAGGTTGAACCCTGGTTGGTTATGCTCAAACTCAGCTCTATTTGTCTCTCTGACTTCTGCCACTGTTCATGGATCCTCTAGCTTTATCCCTTCTTAGTAACTAAAAGTTTATGGTCTAAGGTAGGGCTTATTTTGTTGGAAATTGTTCCTCTACTTTCTACATATGACTCCTCTAGTCAGAGTGATGGTACAGTGGGTAGGCCATTTACCTTTCCTGTAGCATACCTGGGTTCCATCCTCCAGATTATCTATGGTCCCCGAGCTTTTCCTTGAGGAATTCCTAAATGTGGACAGTAGGAGTAACTCTGAGTGTATGGGTGTGACCCATTATAAAAAAAAAAAAAATTGATAAAATAAATGTTCTCTTAGGAACTATCCATCTGTTGTTTATTGTTCTTTTCTAACTTATTTAATTTTAGTATAGCCCTCGTATGCTAAAAGTTATGTAGTAAAAGGTAAGATTTTTTTTCTAATGGTTGAATGTGGAAAAATGGCGGCCCCATGGAGTCAGGGAGTCGTGTATGAACTGTTGTGAATCTGCTGGGGTGCTGAAGCCAGGAAGCTGTTACTTCATGCCTCCCAGGCGCCTCATGTGGCTGGGCTGGGAGAACAAGTAGACTTCTTTCTTGTCTGGCTACTCACACCCAGAAGACCAGTCTACACAGCCCGGATCATCGACACCCCACCTAGCAGAATTTTTTTTTCCAATGGCCCAGGTATGCTGAACCGAGACTCTCAGTATGGGCCAGAGCTGCTCCTGCTCTCAATGACCAGCAGCTCATGGGCGCCTGGGGCATGGCAGGTTCTAGCCCTGGCCTGCACCCCAGCAGAGCCTCACAACAAGCCAGAAGGCACCCCCCTGACTAACGGGTGCCTCTGTTTCCACATCGAGACTTCTCTCTATCACAACTCCACCCAACCGAATAATTCTGGCAGCCCGGCCGCTTAGTTTCATCAATAAATGCCTATTTAGAGTTATTCTAACAGTATGCCACCATACGGCAAACCACAGCAGCTCTCATGTCGTTATTGATATGCCAAATACCGGAAACATTTATATTAGGTCATTCCATCCCTAATATAATGGTTTGAAACTCTTATGTTCCTAGACCGCGGATGCCTTTTTGGGTTTTACTGGCATGAGACAGGACATATGGAAGGATATTACTGGTGCCAGCTTCTAACAAATAGATGATGAGCAAGAAGATAGTGATGAATAGTGATGGTTGAATAGTATTCCAACCATACATGTATACCACAGTTTTTATTTTTAATACATTCCTGGTCATTGAGCAGTGTTGTTTCAGTTCATGGTTATGCAATTCTTGGCCCCACATGTCTGCTTCTTTATATCTATTACAATTTACTGTTTTTGTCTTACATCTTATCTAAAAAATTCTCGAATACTTCATGTAGTTCCTTTAATTTTGTAATCTCCATCCTGTTTACCATAATCTAGACCAATTTGCATTCTTACTAACAGTGACGTTTTCCCACCCGCCTCCACTCTCTTATTTCTGAATTATTGATAAACCATTCTCTAGATGTACAGTAATATCCTTATCCTTTTGGTACACAGTTTACGATTATGAGTAAAATATTGGGGTTTCCCAACCACCTGTCAGTCATCTATCTTCTTGCTGGTGATGTATTATGGCTCTTTACCCATTTTGATCTTTAATTTTGTTATTGGATTTAGTGGAATATTTATATATGCAAACTACTCTCTACTCTTATATAGTACTAGTTCTTTGTCAAATGTAGTATGTTCTGCTAATATTTCTCTCTTATTACCCCTTGGTGAAGTATTTCCAGAAATAATGTCTGGAGACCACGGCTGGCTCTAGTCTATGAAGTGGTGTGACCTCACAGTTTGCAATCTTTGTGTGAACAGCATAGTTTCACCAGATTTCTAAAAAGACCCGACTCTAGGTTGACAGTCTAGGGCCTACTAAGGCTTCTGCGGTATGTACTTTCAGAGGCACCACACAGTGTGTTTTAAAATCTTGTTCTAAGGACTAGTTGCCTTTGGACTATTTCCCATGACAAATTGCTGTTGTTCAGATGCTTATTTTTGTTTTGCTTTTTTTCCCTTGGCTGAGTCAATCTAAACCATTACAAATATATCATGAGTGCTCTGTTTTTTAGGGTTTGCTTATGTAATAAGGCCTAATATCCAGTGTATTGTTAGTGTTAACACACATGAAAGACATGTTGTAATATAAAAATCTAATTTTATTCTTCTACATGTGGCCTGGCTTTTCAGTTTTCCTATCACCATTTTGATGAGAAACTTTACTTTCCTCCATTTGTTTCTTGATTCTTCTTTTCTTATAAATTAATCACGCAACATGCTCGGGGTTTTATTTACTGGAGTATCTATTCCCTATTCTCCATTGATCTGAGAATCTCTTTTTAATTTAGTACCACAGTGGTTTTGTTTTTGTTTGAGGCCACTCCCTGTTCACTCAAGGGCTTACTCTTACTCTGCTCAGGGATCACCAGGTTACTGGTGGGGTTGAGGTGGAGGGTTTGCATACCCAGAAGATGCCTGATCAGGCTGACCCAGTCTAAACTTAGAGCCATACTCTACCTCTTGCTCCCAACAGTACTATAGTGCTTGCATTCAATAGTTTTGTAGGTATAAGTTTGAGGGCCTGTTTCCCCTGCATCCTGTCACATACTATCTATGATTCCTTAGTATTTTCACCAAGATCACGTAGTTCATTTATTAATAATTATTCTGTGAAGAATGCCATTGGTATTTTAGGAATTACATTGAATGCTTTGGGTAGAACAGTCATTTAATGGTGTTCTTCAATTCACTTAGGAAAATATTAGTTCATTTTAGTTTTTCTTTAAACAATGATTTTCCTTTTATTTTTTTAATTAAATCACCATGAAATACCCAGTTGAAAGATGTTCACACTTTACAGGTTCCCAGTCATACAGTAATGAACATCATCCATCCCTTCACCTAAGTGCACACTTTTACTTAATTTACCTTTCACCAGGGTGCCAGTAATATACCAGGTGCCTCTGACTCCCTCCCCGGCCCTTTTCTTCTCTGAACCTCACCCTCTTTTAGGCCCCCTGTTTTAAAATACAAATATAGAAAGGTTCTGAAGTCTATACCTTTACTTTCAGCACTCAGTTTCTGTCCAAAATTCCTATTCTTTCAATGATTTATAGTTTTTAATTTACCAATTTTATCTCTCTTTTAGACTAGCATCTACAAAAACAAATTCTTTTGAAATACAATTTAAATGCTAATTGTTTCTTCCGATCTGTTTGCATATAGAAAGACATAAACTTTTGTATGTTTGTGTATTCTGCGGCTTCCTGGCCTTATCTATTGTTTTAATCATTTTGGAACATCTATGAGAGTTTTATTTATAGTATGTTCTCTGAAAATATTGATATTTTTCTTCTCCAAATTGACCCATTTATTTTTAATATGATTTGCTGTGGATAGACCTATAATGAATAATAATGATCAATAGCTACTGCTCATCTATTGATGATCATATGATATGTATTTTCCTTTCTTTTATTAAAGTGAGTACTCTTACACTATTATTAACATGTTAAAATATTTTTATATCTCTCTTATGGTTTAAGATCATTTTAATAAATTTAATTTGAATTCAATTTCTAGAAAGATTTTGCTAAGGATCTTTATTTTTGGTTGGGATTGGAATGCGCATCTTTATTGTCAAAACTATTTCTCCTCAATTGCTGTTTTCAGGTTAAGCATTTTTATCATATCTCATGCATTACAAGGATCTCCAACATAGTTTTTATGGGGTAACTGTGTTAGTCTCTCCTGAATGACAGAATTTTATTGTTTTCTATGTTGCCCTGGGGCTCACATGTGGCTTTATGCTTTAGCCCTTGAGCAATTTCTCTTGGCCTCAATTTTTATAAATCACGTTTGCTCTGGTGCTAGGTAATGTTGGCATTATGAAAAGTATTTGAAAAAAAAATTTTCCTTTTCGTCATTTTTTGGAAGAGATTTAGAAAATACTAGGTAGAGTCATGTTAAGGAGATTTAGTAAGATATATGAAACCTAAAACTTCATCTGGACCTTGGCTTTTGTTTTTGGGAAACTTTTGATCATTGTTTCTAATTTCTTGAGCAATAGTGGAGATTTTGCAGGTTTTCCCTTTCTTTACCTGGAAAAGTTTTACAATTTTAAGCATTCATTCTTCTACTGATTATTTAACAGTGGCATAAAGTCGTTCATGTAGTCCTTTATGATGTTTTGTATTTC
>JAJIBD010030529.1:0-51258 GCA_021461705.1 Cryptotis parvus
TTGGCTTTTGGGCCACACCTGGTGGTTCGTGTTTACTAGCTGGCTTAGGGGATCATATGGAATGGTGAACCAAACCTGTCTTTGACACATGCAATGCAACCCCCTAACCACTATACTGTGTCATTGAATGCTTTAACTACTGTCTTCCTCTGTGTGGGCTGTGCTTTCTCATGACTTAAAAAGTCTTTAAATTTTTTGTTTTGTTATTAAAAGCTAGTCATTTTATATTGCACAATGTGGTAACTTCAGACATCAGTATCTTCCTCCTGGGCTAATTGTAGGTGCTATTATTTTTGGCTTAGTGGTTTTCCTAAACTACATCTACGTATTTTATTGCTTGTTTGGATAGTTCTGTGGCACCAAGTTAGACCGGGCTTTCGCTGCTTGCGCCAGGTGAATGAATTCACGAGTGTCCCCCCAATGTTTAAGTGAATTTATGTTTAATTCAAGCACCTCTGAAAGACGACTAAGGTAACACAGTTCTGTCACCCCCTATAACTAGAACATGTTACAGTTCTGCATGGAGTTGGATTAAATCTGTCACTTCCTTGGTGCTAGTTTCTAGGAAACCAGAAGTGCCTTTTCACCAATTTCGAAGGATGTGGGCAGCACTGAAGAGTGAATTCAGGCTCATGAGGCCAAGGATAGCTGTGAGTCAGACTCCTTCAACCTTGGGGGACTAGGCTCCAGCTCAGATATGAGGTGCCTGTTGGCAGAAAGGGAATTCCTATCGTGAGATTTGGCAGTCTGGCATCTGCCCTGCTTTGCTCTGTAGAACCGATTGCAAGTCTCTTACTAACTGCAGATTTTTTTTTTCTTTTTTGGATGTCACTCCCTATCTGGAGATCAACTGTTTCCTGGAGTTAATTGGCTTGACAGTGCAGGTCTGACACGTTGCTAAAGCTAGGTGATACCATGGACACTGAAACGGCCGATTTGTGCTATTGGCCTGCAAGTCTATACCCTATTACAAAAGTGCGGACAGTGGATTCTTATACAGTTCAGGTGATTGAATTCAGGGCCTTATGCCAAATGCCAGTAACAATTATAGTCCTCATTCCCATGACCTGATGGAATGGTTTGAGGCTCTTATGTTCCTGGAGCAAGCAGGTGCCCTTGGGCTCTACTTGCTTGAGACAGGTCATATGGAGATGTTACTGGTGCCCGGCTCAAGCAAATTGATGATGAGCGGAAGACAGTGATATAGTGATACAGTGAAGCATGCAAGACAGGCTATCCATCCTTTGAGCTATGTCCCAGGCCCACAACTTTTGTTGTTGTTCTAAGTTGACTCTGTAGTTCCTGTTCAGTTAGTTAAGTAGTCAGCTAAAGATCATAGGAATAGTTTCTAAATTGCCTTGGAACAGTAAAGTGTCCAGACTCCATCAATATGATCTGTGTGTGTCTGTGTTTGGGCATTTCTTTATTGCACCCGGCATTTACAAATTTGTGCTAGCCTTCATTTCTGCTTGAACAGAGCCTAAGGTTGTTCTAGATGGGAGCAAACAGCCTTCCCTGGTCTTTCCAGGGTGTGCCCTCACTCTGCATATGCATGAGGCTTTCTAGAATCTCTGGATAGTGTAGGAACTTTTCAAAGTCCACTAGGGACAACTGATTTTCCAGATTTCGCTCTGATTTTGGAGGTGGGGGTGGCAGATCTCTTTTTTGCTTCCAAATGGTATCTTTACTTTAGATAGGTGCTATTCTAAACAATTGCTTCTGAATTTTTTACACAATGCCTTATGGTTAGAACCCCTCTCACTGAACAAATTCTGTTGAGGTGAAATAAAGCAAGTTTTGTAGCAGGGATTTTCCATATAGTTAACAGTTTAAATGATGACGATTGAGGTTTAAAAAACGCACATAGGCTGGAGCCATAGTACAGAGGATAGGGTGTTTTCCTTGCATGCAGCCAACCAGGGTTCAATCTCTGGCATTCATATAGACCCTCAGCACTGCCAGAAGTAATTCCAGAGTGCAGAGCCAGAAGTAACCTCTGAGCAGCACAGGATGTGATGCAAAAAAACAAAGCATAACAAAATAAAACAAAAACAACACACACACAAAACAACAAACTAAAAGCCCATTTCTGTGTCTGCTGGGATGGATTTTACAGCAATCATTGATTTTGGGCAAAGACAAGTGGGAACAGGAAAAAAATTAAAATGCCACAAAACACACAGTTAACCAAAATTTAATTGTTTTTTATTTAGTAAAAGCCACTTAAAAACTTTACGTTTTTCATTTATTAAACATTCACATAATGCCTGAACTCCTTTATCAGAAAAGATTTTTTTTTTTTTGCATTTTTTTTAGGGGACATTACCCTGATGGTGCTCAGGGGTTACCCCTGGCTCTGCACTGAGGAATTACCCCTGGCGTTGCTCAGGGGACCATATGGGATGCCGAGGATCAAACTCAGGTTGGCCACATGTAAGGCAAACACCCCACTGCTGTACTGTTGCTCCAGCCCCTATCAGACAAAATTTCAAGGATTTGTCTTAGAATACAATACTTTAAGACATGGCCAGTAATCAAAACAAAGGTTGTTGTTTTTCTGATTAATGATATATCATAACTGTTATATATTATGTTTATGCAAATCAAGCATCTTTTAAAAAACTTAGCTGGTTTAATTGGCATTTATCTCCATTAGAGATCATTAGATTTGTGAAGATGATTTTAAAGCAACTGTTTCTTATGTAACATGCAAAGATACAACTAAATTTGTGTCACTGACTTGTTCAATAAGTACATTCTTAAAATAAATCATAAATAAGAATAAATAAAGAAGGACTTACAAGGCTTCTATATATTTGTGGGAAAGCTACTAAAAAGTCTTAAATTGCTTTTCAGGCTAATGAAGAATAGCACACAAGTGAGAAAGTACTATTTATAAAGAGAATAAGGGGTTTGGGAAATTTATGCTTTTGCAAATAAGTTTAAATGGTTAATGAAACACCACTCACAGATCCCAAGTAGAGAAAACTTTGTTTTATTTTCTCTGCCCCTTATCTTGAGCAAAAGGCCTACCTTCCCCCCCATCTAAAGGTTTAATAAAGGAAATTTGTCTTCCAAATATTCCTCTCTGTTCTGATTCCTTTTTCCTTCTCTGGAGCACACTTTTTCATTATATCTACCAAAGTACAGTACACACAAATAATTCAACTCCACAACTAATGTTATTATTCTCTTGGGCAATTTCTGGGAAAAACAATAGATAGATGAGGTGGGTTACTGGTGCATATTGCTTCATTAGGTTAGCGCAACCTGAAAACAATAAACCATCTCTCCTAAGCTATTTCAATTGCTTTACTTTCTGCTTTCAAAGCTGCTTTCTCTTTGACTTCAAAGCCTTGAGATCACTGTTTTTTCTCCCTGGTTTGCTCCCACTATAAGGCTGATTAAATTCTCTTAGACGCCTTATACCCTTAAAGATGCAGTGACCTTTCTGCCTATGTTAGTTTGGGGTCTAAACTGGTCTTTTAGGCATCTTAGTGTTATTCAGGATCATTGAAATTGAATCTAAAAATTCCATAATCATCTTTCCACCTTTTTATGTTGAATATAATCTAATAGTCAGAGTTTGCCAGAGACCAGAATAGTTACCAGCTCTTCCAGTTTGTTCTTGGTCTTTTATTCTTTTTGCAAAGGTGTGGTGGTGGGGAGTGGGGTGTGTTACGGCCGTGAGCAGCAGTGATTCAGGAACTATTCCTGGTTCTGTGATGAGAGGACAATCACTTCTGGCAGTACCCTGAGGCCCATATGCAATGCTGGAGATAGACCCCAGGTCAGCTACCCTCAAGAGAAGTGCCTTACCATGTCAAGCCTCTAGTCTCTCCTTCCATATATTATTATCATCTGGACCACAGTTTTCTTTGAAGTCTTATTTCATCTTATTTTCCTTTTGTTAATATCCTCCCCGCCCCCCCCCGCCCCCAGGCCTCCATTTTCCACCCCCCTCGCCCCACAGCCCCTTACACCACCCACACAACTCCCCCGTGTTCCCCAAATTATTTATTTATTTATTTATTTTTTTGCTTTTTGGGTCACACCCGGCAATGCTCAGGGGTTACTCCTGGCTCTGCACTCAGGAATTACTCCTGGCGGTGCTTGGGGACCATATGAGATTCGGGGATCGAACCGGGGCCGGCACAGGCCGGCGCGTGCAAGGCAAATGCCCTACCCGCTGGGCTACTCGCCCTGGCCCTCCTTTTGTTAAATTTATACCATGTTGCTCCTCTCCTCCTCTAAATATGTCAAACAACAACAGCAACCTGCCCGGGTAGCTACAACTTCAAGTATTCAGGGATACTGTTATGCTAAATTTTCTAATTATGTTAATACTGTTTAGTATTATCCCATTATGTCTTAATTAGAGTTTTTAGAGGGGGTTGGGCTATGCCGACCAATTTTCAGGGGCTACTTCAGGCTCTGTTCGGTGTCACTCTTGTGGTCTTAGGAGACTACGTGATGACAGGGATTGAACAAACACCTTAACCTGTACAATCCCGGTGACTTCCAAACTTAAATTTCGGTCTCTGGACATAGATTTAGTGTTGGGGATGAAATTAAGAAACAATAATTTAGAGTATATCTGATAAGATCCATCACAACCAAAGAGATTGAAAATGTACTTTAATGTTTATTTATTTTATTTTTTTGTTATAGAAAATGCTTATACTAAAGGTGATTGAATTGAGGTTCAAAGTAACCATCACCCAACCTCTATAATTATCATAGTCTGCTTATGTTATTTTCTTATTATTTGATTTTGGGATATACCTGTGGTGCTTACTCCTGGCTCTGTGATTAGGAATCACTCCTTGTAGGGCTTGGGAAGCCATATAGAGTGCCAGGGTTTGAACTTGAGAAGGTTGTGTGCAAGGCAACAATCCTACCTGCTGTACTATCTCTCCAGCTCCTGCCTATATTATTTCTAAATTTTTAAAAATGTATTATGGTTAAGATAGTTTGCTTACAATGATGTTGATATTTATGGCCTTGGTGTACACAGTTGCTTGTGCTATTTTTAAATAAATATTTTTGGTCACTATATTGTATTACAACATTTTCTCAGGAATTATTGTTCCACATGATTAGTGCAGTCTTTGTTCTTAATCTAGTCTTAAAATCAAATTAAAACATAGACGTGAAAGGTGTGTGTGTGTATGTGTGTGTGTGTGTGTGGAGAGAGAGAGAGAGAGAGAGAGAGAGAGAGAGAGAATCTTTTAATTCCTAAAATATCTCTTCCATTTTATCGTTATCACATAAGGCAAGTTGCAACGCAATGTGTTTTATAAAATCTCCTTTGTATCAATGGCTCAAGGGAATTTTAGATTATTGAAGTTTACTTTTCTTCCATTACTCTGGTGTTGTCATAGTTACCTACATTGTATTCTTCAGTGAAACCTCTGGACAAAAGATTGAATCAGTTTCAATTTAGGCAGGTTAGGGTCTCGGGATGTCTATTTATGAAGATGTATTAACAGCTGCAGCATGGGCAGAAGAGGCAAGAAGCTTTCAAAGAACTGAAGTAGTATGGTCTGGTTTATACCACTTATCGGTAATTGAACAACTTGGCAAAGTTACAGCTGAAGAGTAGTTAGCCATCACTGTGTTTCTAAATGAGATGAATCAAATGGTAATTAGTGGAAACCTGCTATATGATAGCTTTCCTCTGATCTTTATTGACATCTTGGATAAAAGAATTCAGAGCATATTGTTAGACACATAAGAAGCTGAATTAGGTGACTGGCTAATATCCTAAAGTAGAGAGAGTGAACTATCTTTGAAAGTTGGTAACAAGCTAGTCTGAAAACAGTGTGAACTAATAGGCAACTAATATAAGATTATATTTAAGTGCAAAGAAACTCCTAGGACTGAGCTGAACTGGTGGAGTGATAATACAGCCCACAGAGCACCAGATTTTTTTTATTTATCTGTTCATTAATTCATTCGTTCGTTCGTTCATTCATTTGTTCGTTCGTTCATTCATACATTCATCCATCCATCTATCTATCTATCTATCTATCTATCTATCTATCTATCTATCTATCTATCTATCTATCTATCTATCTATCTATCTATCTATCTATCTATCTGTCTGTCTGTCTGTCTGTCTGTCTGTCTGTCTGTCTGTCTGTCTGTCTGTCTGTCTGTCTGTCTGTCTGTCTGTCTGTCTGTCTGTCTATCTATCTATTTATTTTTTTTTTCTTTACAGCTTACCTGGGTTCAATTCCCAGAGCCTCTTGTGGTCCCTAGAGTCCCAAATGGTCCTGGAATCTGCCAGGAATGATCACTCAGTGCACAACCAGGAGGAAGCCCCGAGCAATGCTGGGTGTGGCACAAAAAGCTAAAACCAGAAAAAAGAAAAGAAACTCCCAGGAATTCAGTTTGAAAAAAATATACTAGGCTCTTTCACTCGACAGACTTGTTCTGAAACATTGCGTTCATTTGATCAGAAAATTGTATGAGTCTACAGACAAATTGAAGGGAGATTCAAGGATTAATGGCAAAATCAGTAAAAACAGAGCATAATCCTGTTTACAACATAAGATTTACAAGACAAAAAGTGTGTTCTGATGAAGTCTATGGTCCGAATGTACATACTCTTAACCGTAATTCATATGTTAAAATTTTAAACCCCAAGGATAATGCTATCAGGTGGTGGGTTATTGGGGTGTGCTTTCTGGAGGGCAGGACTCTCATAAGTGGTTTCAGTAACTTATAAAACAAGTTTCCAGACACCCCTAGCTGCTTCTGCTGTGAGGATTCTGTAAAGAGATTTACAAGCTGAAGGAAACCCTGGGTTGGTGCTGCCCAGGGCCTACTCCTGACTCCACTCAGGGATCACTCCTGAGTGATCTAACTTATCTAACTCAGATAACTTAGACAAAACCCAGGGTCGGACTGAGAGTAGACCGGGTAAGGTGCACGTCTTACATGCCACCAACTGGGGTGCTTGGCACCAAATACGGTGCCCCCATCCTGCCAGGAGTAATACCTGAGTGCAGATGGAGCCTGGGTCAGCCGAGCAAGGAAAACCTCTCACGGGTTGTGCTATCGCTCCATCCCCTGGAAGAAGGCTGCCCAGACTGCCCAGTTTCCTTGATCTTGGACTTTCAGTCTCCACAAAGGTGAAAGACAAAATGTATGTGATTTATTAGCTATGTAGTCTGTGGTATGTGATATAGCAGCCTAAAACAAATGACTGCATGTAAGAAATTGAAGGATTATGTTTGTGTTTTGTTTTGTATTTGAGTGTTAAAAAGGATGCAATGGGCCAGAAAGATAGTACAGCTTCTGAAACAGTTGCCTTACACTGGCATTAAAGCCACTATCATTATGTATGGGCCCTAGCCACCAACCCCCACAACCCCCTTCCCCCAAATCAGGGAGGTGGAAAGAGATAGCTAGCGGGCCTGGGTGCACGTTTTTCATACTAGAACCCTGGTTCAGTCCCTGTAACTACATGGTCTTTTGAGTACTGAGAAGGGGGTGTTTTCTTAATTACTACTGGGTGTGCCCCCCACCTAACTCAGATAACTTAGACAAAACCCAGGGCCAGACTGATAGTAGACCGGGTAAGGTGCATGTCTTACATGCCACCAACTGGGGTGCTTGGCACCAAATACGGTGCCCCCATCCTGCCAGGAGTAATACCTGAGTGCAGAGCCAGGAGTAAGACAGGAATAGAATCAAGAAGTGTGGCCCTACAAAGTGTGGTTCACAAAGTGTGGCCACAGAGTGTGATTTTAGTAGTACTTTTTTTTTAGTAGAAAAAAGTTCCCTGAAAGCAGAATAGATAATATTAATTGGCTTCTCATCTTCTCCAACAGCAAGTAACATCTTCCTCTAGTGCGGACTTAACTCCACTGCATCAGAGCGCTCTGATGCTCTCTCTTTGGCTCTGCGGCTCAGGAATCACTCGCCCTGCTGGGGACCATATGGGATACTAGGCATCCAAAGAACCTGAACCTAGGTCCACGGCAAGCAAGGCAAGAGCCCTTCCCGCTGTACTGTGTCTCTAGCCCAATATGAGTAGTTTACTTTGACTTTTTACCAACCCCCCAAAAAAAAAATCACACTACCTATACGGATTTTGCACAGCACTTTTTTGGGGGGTGGGGAGGAGTGGAAAGGGAGGTTTGGTGGGCATTTAACGATGCATGCTGATGAGCAATACTAGAGCCCTTCATCATATGAAAGACTTCACAGTAAATAAGGGCTCACCTTTTAATCAGGTCGTTACTGCTGGGTATGTGTGTTGTTTCCAGTTTCTAATTTCAAATAATACTGGTCTATATGATGTAATGGGAACGTTTATAGGACAAGTTCCCAAAAGTGAAACTGGTTAGATGGGTAGATGCTGTTTCAATAAACGCTGTGAAATTTCCTTCTACAGAGCAGGACCAATTACACCTCTTCCTAGTGAAGAAGGTTTTTTTCCCTAGAAGCAATAAAATGTGGTTTCCGATTCTTAAATGATTGCCCTTCAGAAAAATAATACAATATGTTGGTTTAGTATCTGTTTCTCTTGATCATCTACTGATGCTTACTAGCTGTTCTAGATTTCTTTTTATGACTGAAATATTTGTCCTGCCTACTTTTGATTTTATGGTTGGCCTTCTCTTGGTTTTTAGTTGCTCTTCATAAATGAGGTAGATTAGTATTTCTCTACTACAGTATTTCATTTTGTGATTTGTCTTTTGAATTTCTTTTTGTATTTTTATGTGAATATTCAGTTTTCTTTTATGGACTCTGAATTTTGAGTCATAAATATGAAGATTCTCCACTCTAATGTTAAAAAGTAACATCCTGTGTTTCTTCCTAATAGTTATATGCGTCCCTTTGTATATTATCTGTTAAATTGAAATTTATTCTGGTTTTTACTAGAGTATGGAGTAAGGTAGAGACCCAATATTTCTTCTTCTAGGTAGTTATTATCATTTGGGAAAGGCTTATTTTTTCCCATCTGATTTGCAATATAAAGCTTTTATACTGTACTATTCTATGAAATAGTACAGTAGGTAGGGCCCTTGCCTTGTACATGACCAGCCCTGGTTAGGTCTCTGCATCCCATATGTTGCCCCAAGTACTGCCAGGTGTGATTCCTGAGTGCCGAGCCAGGAATAAGCCCTGAGCACTGCCAGGTGTGGCCCCCAAACAAAAATTTTTTTTTCATATAAAAAGCAGCAGTATTTATTTGCAGTTTTTATTTTCTATAATAGTCTGTTATTCAGTATGTTTAATGATAAACAAGTACTACACTGTTTGGAGTTTATATTTTTATATTTTATTTAATTTTTGTTTTTGTGACATACCCAGAGGTACTCAGGGCTTACTCTTGGTTCTTTGCTCAAAAACAACTCTTAGCTGTGCTGGGAGAACGAGTGCTTTGCTTGCAATACCATCTCTGTGGCCCCAGGTGTTATGTTTTAGTATTATTTAGTTTTTTATTTGGTATTGTGTTAGAATTATATTATTGGCAAATCCCCCTCATTCCCTTTACTGTCCCAGGTTTTTGGCCTGTTTGTGGTTTATAATTTTTCCATATAAATGTTATTTTCAGATAGTTTGCTTTCAAAAAAATCCATTACCAGTTAATTTTTTTTTAACTGGGGAAGGTTAGGGGGTGGTTTTAGGTCATACCCAGTGGTGCTCAAGGGCTAATCATGACTCTATGCCCTGAAATCACCCCTGGTGGTGCTCAGGAGGTCACATGCAGTCCCGGCAAATGGATCAGTTAGCAGCATGCAGGGCAGTTGCTGTAACCCTGGTACTATCTTTCCAGCCCTGTAAATATTTTTTAATTTGGCTTACGTTTAAATTCTAAATTAGTTCTTTTATAACTGACATTTTTTAGTCAACTCTACCAACTAAGAATGCCTTTCCCCTTTATATTTCTTGTACATCCTACAAAGGTGTCTCAGCATTTCCTTTTGAGTTTATTCCTGTGCAATTAATATTTTTCTATTCAATTATATATTCACACTATTTGTTGTTTATCTTTTGTGTATTAATTTTGTGCCCCACTACTTTGCTAAATAGTTTTTCAGTTGAGTCCCCTGAACTTTCCAGGTATATAATTATAGCAGCAGGCAAGAAGAATTCTAACGGACCTAGTGGAGGAAAGCGATTGTGACTTTTGAAGTTTAGTGCATGCAAGTTCTTTCTAACAAATCTCAGAAAGGTCCAATATGATTTATATGAACTCTTCAGCATCCTACAACTGATCAAAAAATGGCCAGTGTTTAAAAGTGATGGAATCACTTTTTGAAAAGGTGATCCTAAATGAAGACTTTATTAAAACAAAGTATTCATTGTTATATTAATCTTGGTGAGCATAATTGCCACTATTGTGGTACTTTGCTATATTGCTATTATGCTTTTTTGGGAATAAATTATTAATAAAAGATTATTTCTTACTAGCACTGTTTTTATGGAAGAGGTTAATAAATATTTATTGAAGATCTATGGAAGGGTCAATGGAGTTTAATGCTAAATTGGTCTGATAAATTTAAAAATCAAGTGTGTACAATCAACTATACATCCATTTGCAGTGGGATTTTTCTTAAGTTTCTTTGTATTGCTGTTGAGCTCAGCAAATCTTCCTTGCTGAATTTACTCACCTAACAATGATTTCCTTTGTTGATCTTCAGGGCATGGTGTCCCAATTGTTTAGTTTAGCCTTTTATTTGACTTCCACTGACTTTGCAACCAGGCTTGTTTTCTTTGTTTGATGTATTAGCTCAAATATGTAGATGAACCCAGCCATTTAGTGATTGGCATGTAAATTTTAAAATAACATGTATTGAATTGGAAAGAATATAATTTATTTTTCTTGCAAATGGACAAGAGAGCCTTGATTGTTCAATAATATCCTGCTATCTTTCATTGACTTATAGGAAATAGACTTATAGTGGTTGAATTTAAAGCCAACTTGGGGGCTGGAGTGATAGTATAGCGGGTAAGGCATTTGCGTCGCATGTGGCCAGACCGAGTTTGATCCCCGGCATCCCATATGGTCTCCTGAGCATCGCCAGGAGTAAGTCCTGAGTGCAGAACCAGGAGTAACCCCTGAGCATTGCTGAGTATGACCCCACAAAAAAAGTTGACTAAAAAATTCTACAATGCATGATCTTGGGGTAGGTAGAGATATTTTTGTCTTTTGTATAAAAGAATATTTTCTTTCAGGACACAACAGAAGTTTTGGCTTGTTTTTTGTTAGGAAAACTACAAACATATACATTGGGCAGTGAATAAGTTAGTATAAAAGTTGCATGTTAGGGGCGGAGCGATAGCCCAGCAGGTAAGGCGTTTGCCTTGCACGCAGTCGGCCCATGCCGACCGACACGGGTTCGATCCCGGCATCCCATATGGTCCCCGAGCACCACCGGGAGTAATTCCTGAGTGCAGAGCCAGGAGTAGCCCCTGAGCACTGCCGGGTGTGACCCCCCCCAAAAAAAGCAAAAAAAAGTTGCATGTTAGCAGTAAGAGAGAGATATGATAGGGTGGAATACAAGCTTTGCTTGCAGGAGGTCCAGGTTTGAGCCCAGCACTATCTGATCACCTGAGCATCACTGGGGATGACTTCCAAGCACTGACCAGGGAGTATGAGCACCCCTGGGCATTGCCCCAATATTGCCCTCAAAATTGTGCAGTAGTCAAAACAATAACTATGAAGATTTGTAACTGTTATGCCTAAGTCTTTACTAGGAATTCTGTATAAAGTTTAGTTTTCTCTGAGATATTAACTTTGAAACAAACCCAGTGAAAATTCACATGACGTAAGGAAATGAAAGCTTAAGACTTAGACTGTGTTTTGAGAATTGCTGCTAATTGGAATATTTTCTGTTCGGAGGCTTCTGTTGGCTTCAAATGTGAATTGCTTATGTAAATGTCTTTTTAGCATCTCTGTTTATGTGCTAGAGACCTAAAGAGACATTAGAAAGGATTTTGATTATTCTATAGGCCTTAAGATTTGTGAACGCATGCTTGAAGTTTCACTACTCCAGAGTCATTCATGTGACCTCATTTTTCATTGATGTGGTTTGAAAGGTGCCTACTTTTAAATATTTTCCAATTACATATCCTTGTCCTGGGGTGTGCTATGACATTTGCCCTCTTTCATTTTTGGATTATTTTAAAAATATGGTGGTTTTAAATACAGTGCATCTTTCAAAGTAAGAAGATTCAAAGAAGAACAAAGGCAGAGTTGCTGTCTTGCTTCTTTGCATTGCCAAGAAAGGGCCAAGACTTTCTCCTTCTCTACTATTTTGTCATTGAATAAGATGGGAGAAATCGATTTTATCATTGAATGAGGTGGGGGAAATCTTTATTATGGAAGACTCTCATTTCATTTCTGAAAGTATTTGTTTATCCCTGACTGCTGGTGAACATTTTCATCAAAGGAGTAAGCAGGAATTTAAAACTTAAATTCTCACAGTGGGACCATGGGGCAGCTGGTGGTATAGATTGAAGAGATTTTTTTGTTGTTTTAGTAGTAAAAAATGTTTTGCTAATGGAGCTAACATTGATTTTAGGAGTTTATATGTTTATATGTTTTAGGGTAAAATGTTACCTTGCTACACACAATATCAAAGAGCCAATGTCCCTTTATCACAATCCATTGGTATAGTTACTTATTTTTTGGTTTTGGGGCCACACCCAGTGGTACTCAGGGCTTATTCCTGGTTTTGTATGCCAAGATTACTCCTATTGGGCTGAGGGGACCATATGAGATTCTGGGCATAGAACCTGGGTAGGCTGCATGCCAGGCGAGGCAAGGCGAGGCTGCAGTGTTAACATTTAACATTTTTTGGTTTGGTTTTTGGGCATATCCAGCAATGCTCAGGCTTCTTCCTCACCCTCCACTTAGGGATCACTGCTAGTGAGGCTAAAGAGACCACAGAGGGCGCCAGGGGTTGAACCCTGGTTGGTTGCATGCAAAGCAAACTCTACCCATTTTATTGTCTCTCTGACCTCTGCCACTGTTCATGGGATCCTTAGCTTTATCCCTTCTTAGTAACTAAAGTTTTATGGTCAAAGGTAGGGCTTATTTTTATTGGAAATTGTTCCTCTACTTTCCACATATGTTTCCTCTGGGGCCAGAGTGATGGTACAGTGGGTAGGCCATTTGCCTTGCATGTGGCTAACCTGGGTTCCATCCTCCAGAATCCCATATGGTCCCCGAGCACCTCCTGGAGGAATTCCTAAATGCAGAGTAGGAGTAACTCCTGAGTGTCGCTAGGTGTGACCCAAAATAAAAAAAAATTGATAAAATAAATGTTCTCTTTAGGACTATCCATCTGTTGTTTATTGTTCTTTTTTCTAACTTATTTAATTTAGTATAGCCCCTCTACGTCTGTGCAAGTTATAGTAAAAGGTAAGATTTTATCTTTTCTAATGGTTGAATGTGGAAAAATGGCTGCCCCCATGGAGTCAGGGGGTCGTGTGGCTTGTTGTGAGGATCTGCTGGGGTGGCAGGCCAGGGCTAGAACTTCGCCATGCCTCCCAGGCGCCTCATGAGCGGCTGGGCACAGGGAGAGCAAGTAGACTTCTTTCTTGTCACAACTCCACCCAGAAGACCAGTCTACCACAGCCCGGATCATCGACACCCACCCTGCAGCAGTTTTTTTTTTTCCAATCTGGCCCAGGTATGCTGAACCAGAGACTCTCAGACATGGGGCAGAGCTGCTCCTTGCTCTCCTTGTGCCCAGCCACTCATGAGGCGCCTGGGAGGCATGGCAGGTTCTAGCCCTGGCCTGCCACCCCAGCAGAGCCTCACAACAAGCCAGAAGACACCCCCTATTCATGGGGGCCACCATTTTCCACATCCGGACTTCCCTCTCATCACAACTCCACCCAGCAGACCAGACTATCACAGCCCGGCCGCTTGGTTCATCAATAAATGCTTTATTTAGAGGTGACTACAACAGTATGCCACCCGCACGGCAAGCCTGGCAAGCTGCTCATGTCGTATTTGATATGCCAAATACCAGAAACATTTATATTAGGTCATTCCCATCACCTAATATAATGGTTTGAGGCTCTTTATGTTCCTGGGGCAAGCGGATGCCTTTGGGTTTTACTAGCATGAGACAGGACATATGGAGATATTACTGGTGCCCGCTCTAGCAAATAGATGATAAACGGGAAGATAGTGATAGATAGTGATGGTTGAATAGTATTCCAACCATACATGTATACCACAGTTTTTATTTTTAATACATTCCCTGGTCATTGAGCAGTGTTGTTTCCAGTTCATGGTTATTATAATTAACATTGCAATAAATGTAGCTGTGCATATCAATTGGAATTTACTGTTTTGTCTTTAAATAGTATCTAAAAGAATTCTCGAGTCATATGTAGTTCTATTTTTAATTTTTTGAGAAATCTCCATCCTGTTTACCATAATCTAGACCAATTTGCATTCTTACTAACAGTGACGTTTTCCCACCCACCTCCACTCTCTTATTTCTGAATTATTGATATAGGCCATTCTCACAGATGTACAGTAATATCTCCTTATCCTTTTGGTACACAGTTTGTGATTATAAGTGAAAATGACCAGGTTTTCACATACCTGTCAGTCATCTATCTTCTTTGGTGATGTATTCAGCTCTTTACCCATTTTTGATATTTTTAATTTTGTTATTGGATTTGGTGGAATATTTATATATGCAAATATATCTATATCTTATATAATTAGTTCTTTGTCAGATGTATGGTGTGTAAATATTTCTCTCACTCATTAGTATGTCTTTCACCCCTTGGTGGGTATTTCCAGAAATAATGTCCTGGAGACCATTCCTGGCTCTAGTCTATGAAGTGGTGTGGCCTCACAGTTTGATGTTTGTGTCGGGTGACGCAGTTTCACCAAGTTTCTGAGGAACCCCGGCTATACGAGTTGACAGTCTAGGGCCTACTAAGGCTACACGGCGCAGTGCTCGGGGGCACCACACAGTGTGTTTTAAGTCTTGTTCCTAAAGGACTAGTTGCCCAACCTTTTGGACTATTTCCCCATGACAAATTGTTCCATTGTTCAGATGCTTATTTTAGTTTTGCTTTTTTTTCCCTTGCTGACTGAGTCAATCCCTGAAACCACCCCAAATGCCAATATCATGAAGTGCTCTATTTTTTTAAATTTAGCTTATGTATTAAGGCCTAATATCCAAGTATTGTTAGAGTTAACTTTTGAAAGACATGTTGTAATATAAAAATCCAATTTTATTCTTCTACATGTGGCTGGCTTTTCAGTTTTCCTATCACCATTTGATGAGGAAACTTTACTTTCTCCATTTTATTTTCTTGATTCTTTTCTTATAAATTAGTTGTCACATGTATCAGGGTTTATTTATGGAATGTTCATTCTATTCCATTGATCTGAGAGTCTACTTTTAATTTAGTACCACAGTGGTTTTGTTTTTTGTTTTGGGGCCACTCCCTGCAGTGCTCAGGGCTTACTCCTTACTCTATGCTCAGGGATCACTTGGGATTGCTGGTGGGGGTTGAGGGTGGAGGTTTGCATACCCAGAAGATGCCACATATTAAATCTAGTGACCCAGTGCAAGGCAAGAGCCATACTCTGTACTATTGCTCCCAACCTAGTACTATAGTGCTTGCATTCAATAGTTTTGTAGGTATAAGTTTGAGGGCATGGTACCTCCCATATCCTATGACACATACTATCTATGATTCCTTAGACTACTTAGAATCTTTTGTGGTTCTATGCAAATTTTAGTAATAATTGTTCTATGTCCTTGAAGAATGCCATTGGTATTTTGATAGGAATTACATTGGATGCTTTGGGTAGAACAGTCATTTTAATGGTGTTCTTCCAATTCACTTAAGGAATATTGGTCCATTTACAAAGTTTTCTTTAAACAATGATTCATACTTTTTATTTTTTTTAAATTGAATCACCATGAGATACCCAGTTAGAAAGATGTTCATAACTGGGTTTCAGTCATACAGTGATCCATCATCCATCCCTTCACCAGTGCACTTTTTCGCACCAATTTTTTCTTTTCACCAGGGTGCCAATGTCTCCCCAGGTGCCCTCCTGACTCCCTCCCCCCACGGCCCTTTTCTTCTCCCTGACCCCCCTCCCCTCTTGGGCATTATGTTTTGAAATACAAGTAACTGAAAGGTTCTCAGGAATATCCCTTTACCTACTTTCAACACTCAGTTCCTGTCCAAAATTCTCAACTAACAATGATTTATAGTTTTTAATTTACAAATTTTTGTCTCTGTTTTAAGATGACATCTAGGCTCTAAATTCTTTTGATACAATTTCAAGCGGAATTGTTTTCTTCCAGTCTGTTTGCATATAGAAAGACATCAACTTTTTTGTATGTTTATTTTGTATTCTGCCGCTTTACTGTACTTATCTATTGTTTTAATCATTTTTGGAGCATCTATAGGGATTTCTGTGCATAGTATGTCTCCTGAAAATACTGATAGCTTTTCTTCTTTTCCAAATTTGACCCATTTATTTTTTTTTAATATAGTTGCTGTGGATAGACCTATGCTGAATAATAATGATCAATAGCTTCTGCTCATCTATTGATGATCATATGATATGTATTTTTCCTTTCTTTTGTTAAAGTGGTATATTACACCTATTAATGTATGTTAAAATATTTTTTGTATCTCTGTTGTGGTTTAAGATCATTTTAATACATTGTTGAATTCAATTTCTGAAGATTTTGCTAAGGATCTTTTTTTTTTTTTTGTTAGGTTGGAATGCACATCTTTATTGTCAAAACTATTTCTCCTCAATTGCTGTTTTCAGGTTAAGCATTTTTACTCATATCTCTGTGCATTAGGGATGTTTTTCCATAGTTTTTTATGGGGGGCACACCTGATGGTATTAGGGTCTCTCCTGGTGGTGCTGGGGTACATTGTGCCAGATGTTGTACTTAGGGCTCCCACATGTGAAGCACATGCTTTAGCCCTTGAGCAATTTCTCTGGCCTCAGTTTTTTTTTTTAAATAACGTTTGCTCTGGTGCTAGGGTAATGTTGGCATTATAAAAAAGTATTTGAAAAATTTTCCTTTTTCATCATTTTTTGGAAGAGATTTAGAATACTAGGAGTAGGTCATGTTAAAGATTTAGTAGAATATATTAGTAAAACCATCTGGACCTTGGCTTTTGTTTTGAGGGAAACTTTTGATCATTGTTTCAATTTCCTGCTTATAATTGAGTTTTGCAGGTTTTCTATTTCCTTTTTATAGCCTTGGAAAGTTTTACAATTTTAAGCATTCATTCTTCTAGGTTCTCCAACTTAGTGGCATAAAGTCGTTCATGTAGTCCTTTATGATGTTTTGTATTTCTGTGATACTGTTGTAACTTTCTACTACTTTTCAGTTCTGATCTTATTTATTAGGCTTTTCTTTCTTTTTTTCCTTCATAAGCCTAACTAAAGTTTTTGTCAATTTTGTTTAATCTTTTGAAAAACTAGCTTTTGGTTTCATAGACTTTGCATATTGTTTATTTTGATTTCTGTTTCATTCCGATTACTCTTTTTTTCTATATATTTTCGTTTAAAAACTTTGGGTTTCATTGGTTCTTTTTTGTTGTTCCTATTTTGCTGGAGGTGGAGGGCTTTCAAGCAGTCGTCAGAGGCTTGTGCAGTTAATCCCAGTGACCCTGCCCCCGAGGTGTTACAGGTGTGGCTGTGGTGCCCGGCTGCGTTGGCAGGTGGCAGACAGGAGACAGGTTTGTCTACACCCCCCAGGGCTCTGCCCCCATGGGTCCTGGATGGTTGATGGTCTGACATAGAAAAGACTGGGACCCCTGGGATGAACCCAGAGCCATGGCAGAGCCTGGCAAGCTACCCATGGTGTATTCAATATGCCAAAAACAATAATAATAATGGACCTCATTCCCAATGAATGGAGATGTTACTGGCGCCGCTCGAGCAAATTGATGAACAATGGAACACAAGTGGCAAGTGACAATCCCAGTGAGACAGTCTGGGTATTCAGTACTTGGACAGGTTGATGTGGTGAGCCCATTGGTGCTGGGAGCACTCTGGTGAGAGCTATACTGCAGTACTTAGGGACCACCATGGGTGCAGTGATTGGGAACACCATGTTGTGCCAGGCATAGCTCTCTGGGCCTCTAACCTGCCACATAGTGCCTCTAGTCCTTGAGCTATTTTCCCAATCCTTTTTTCTTTTGTTGCTTCTTATGGTGTAGGCTTAGATGGTTGATTTGACTATTTTTTTTGTTGTTTTAATATTTTATTGCACAAGCTTCCCTCAGCATGATTTTACTGTGTTCCTTTATTTTATATATATATTTATAACTTGTGTTTCATTCTCATTTGTTTCCAAGAGTATTTTTATTTTCCCTTTGATTTCCTCATTGACCCAACAGCTAGTAGCAAATTCTTTAGTTTCAGAATATTTATTTCCACTTTCTGTTAATGATTGGATTCTAGTATTATTTCATTGTGATCCAAATCAATCTTCATTACAAGGATAGTTACATCCTATCCTGGAGAATATTTCATCTACAGTAGAGAAGAATGTGCATTTGGCTTTTTTGGAGGACACATATTGCTCTGGAAATGTTCTTTGATTCAACTTGCTTAAATTTTCATTTCAGGCTGGTGGTTTTCTTTGTTGAAATTCTGTCTTATCGATCTGTTTATTGACAAAAGTGATTTGAAATGCCCCACTATTACAGTATTGCTGTTGCTCTTTAGTCTTGTTAATGTTTCTTTACATGTATTGGTGCTATATCATTTGATACACTTCTGTATTTATGAAGGACATTTTATGGATCACAGCTTAACCATTCTTCAGTGTCCGTTTCTTCTCTCATTACATTTTTCAGTTTGAAATCTATTTTTTCTGATATAAATGTGACTATCCCTTCCTTTTCTAGGTTACTATTTTCTGTATGCTTATTTTCCCAAAATTTTAAGCTATTTTTTTTTATTTAGGCACCATGATTTGCAAGTGTGTTCATAATAGAGTTTCAGGTATACGTGTTCCAACATCATTCCCACTACTTCCTTCCACTACTACCCCAGGCTACCTTCTACCTGCAAACCAACCTCCTCAGCAGGCACATTTTCAAGTTAATTACTATGCTCTGGATTTTCCAAGTTTTTACTTTGAGGCTCTGTTTATACTGGAATTTGAGTGACTCTCCTATAGATAGCAGAAGTCTGGGTTATTTCAAATTCATCCAAGTCTCTCGTGCTTTTCTTGTAGAGTTCAGGTCATTGATATTTAGGGAAATTATAGACTTGTGAGAATTTGCAACTGTTGGGACTTTATTGCTGCTTGTTTCGTTCCTTTTGTTCTTCTCTCATCCTTTCACCTTGTACTCTCACCTATTGTCTTTTGTGTGGTGACCAGTTTCTATCTTCCTCTTCATTATTTTTTGAAGGGAGGGTGTACTCAGGAGTGTTTAGGGCTTACACCTAGGTCTGTGATCAAGGAGCACTCCTGGCGGTGCTTATAAAACTACATATGGTTCAAGGGATCAAATCAGGGCCCATTGAGTACAAGCCAAGTGACTTAACCCCTGTGCTATCTCTCCAGCCCACCATTTCCCTCTTTGTACTCATTTCTTGTATTTTTGCTTTGAGAAGATTAACATGAAGTTTAAATCTAGGTTATATCTGATTTTAAGATGAAAGCTAATCTCAAATTCCTCCTTTTTTTTTTTTGGGCCACACCCGGCAATGCTCAGGGGTTATTCCTGGCTTTACACTCATGAATTACTCCTGGTGGTGCTCGGGGATGCGGGGATTAAACCTGGATCGGCTGCGCGCAAAGGCAAATGCCCTACCTGCTGGACTATCACTCCGGACTCTCAAATTCCTTTTTAAGATAACCTAATATTACTTTCTTTCCCCACATTTTATGTCTTAAAGATATCTGGCTATTCCAAGTATCATTTGTCTTCCTTCTACAGAAGATTGTTTAATATATTTAGTGGCTATGTATTCCTAGACAAAGCCTGGCAAGCTACCCGTGTTGTATTTGACATGCCAAGTACCAGTAACAATTATTGACCTCATTTCCATGACTTGAATGGAATGATTTGAGGCTCTTTATGTTCCTGAGCGGGCACATGCCCTTGGGCTATCTCGCATGTGCCAGGACATATCGAGATGTTACTGGCGCCCAATGGACTAATCGCTGATCTACGGGAAGTCAAGTGATCAAGTGAAGTGATAACATTTTTTATCACTACTTAAAATCTCTGAGATACATTACTGAATAGAATATTTTTGATTGAAAGTCTTTTCTATTTAACACTTTGATGAAATCACGCCATTTTCTTCTGGCCTGTAGAATTCCAGTTGCAAATCCACACTTCTGGAGCAGGAGGGATAATGCATTTGTAGGGCACTTGCCTTGCATGCTGCTTACCTGGGTTTGATCTCTGCCACCCCATATGATCCCCAAGCTCCGCCTGGAGTGATCCCTGAGTTCACAGCCAGGAGTAAGCCCTGAGCACTGCTGAGTGATGCCTAAAAGCAAAACAAAATGAAACAAAGCAACAACAACAAAAGTCAACCCAAAAAAAACCCTAACCCAAAACCCCATGGAAAAATCAACAGTCCTGTAAAGTTCCTCTTATATGAGTGTCTTTTACTTTTTGCCTTTTAAAAATGATTTTAGCATTTTCTCTTTGTTTTTGAATTTTTTTTTTCATTTTGGGTTACACCGGCAATGCTCAGGGGTTTCTCCTGGCTCTGCACTCAGGAGAGATGATTCTCTCATCTCTCATTCTCTCTCATTCTCTCATTTGAAGGGAGTACACCCTCCCTTCAAAAATAATGAAGAGGAAAATAGAAACTGGGCACCACATAAAAGACAATAGGTGAGAGTACAAGGTGAAAGGATGAGAGAAGAACATATGGGATGCCGGGGATCGAACCCAGGCTGGCATGGGCCGGCCAGCGTGCAAGGCAAACGCCCTACCCGCTGAGCTATCCCCGGCCCCTGCTTTTGAATTTTTTTAAATTATAATTATAATGTGTCCTGGTTTGTATCTGTTTATTTTGTTTCAAATTTTTTAAGCTTCCTAACATTGGCATATTCTGTCTCCTTTGGTAAAATTCTTGGCTATTATTTATTCAATAAAAATCCTGCCTCTTTTTTTTTTTTTTTTTTGGAAGTCTAATGATTTAAATGTTTACCTCAATATTGTCCCATAAACATATATACTTTCTCCTTAAAAATTATTCTTTCCTTCTAGTATTTTTTTGATGGTTTCCCCTACTCAAAGCACATTCCTTTAAGCTTACTGATTCAGTTTTAAGCTTCTTCATACTACTTTGAGCCCTCTATTTTTGTTGTTATTATATGCTTTAGCTCATTCATTTTCTGTTTGAATTTTCTCATGCTTTCTCCTTCTTGTATTTTTTCCCCTACATTAATTGCCTTAATTTAGTGAGCATCATTTGGATTGTTGCTTTTTAAGTTTTTATCAGGCAGTTTACATAGCTCTCATAAACATGTGGTTCTTCTCAGTCTTTTGTTAACATCCATAAATAATTTTTCTATGTCCTCATTAGACCTAGTTCTACCCAAGGCCTAGAGGTGAGGAACTGTGCAAGGGGTTTAGGCAATGACCAGAAGTTCATGGTGACAGAGGTCAGGCAGTGCTTAAGGTTCAGCGTTTGTGTGGCTGGGACAACCACTGGGAGTTTGTGTCCCAAGTGCCCCCATAGAGGTTATAACACCAAGTTCACAAAGACAACCCAGGTTTCTGTGTAGTAGTCAAATCCAAGCAAGTTTCGCTTATCAAGTAGCAGGGGACTTGCTGTCACAGATCCTGACCATGCTTGTAGCGCAATGCTGGTCTGTTTGGTAACTTCCGAGATCTGCAGTCATGAGTTTCTGGAAGTAGCTCTAGAGTCAACGTAAGTGGATTTGAATAGTGTTTGTGGTGCAAGGCTGGGAGGGTTTGACAAGGCTTGGACAGGTGAGCTCGAGCAGCTCTGGGGTAAAGTCAAGCTCTGGGGGTGAACCAAACTATTCACAATCATAGTGCCCAGAGGCACCTACATATCAAATCTAGTAAAACTGGCCTTCAGCCAGGAGGTAAAAGCTTGTGGGTGCCTGGGGGCACTTGTGCACCAAGTTTGAGCAGATTCATGCTGTGACTAGTGGTGCACAGTCCCAGGTGCCCAACAGTGAATATGTGCCAAACTCAAGCTGCCTTAGATGCGACATGAGTTCCAAGTTGCAAGTCCTGAAGGCATCTGTAAGAGCAGTTTAGAGTGCCAGGGCAGCAACCAGTGGTTCAAGGTCGCTGGTGCACGGCAGCCTCCAGGGTGCCATGATCATGCAGATCTGGGTGTTGCTGGTTAATCTGTACCAGGAAAGGTTTAAGAGGAGACTGGGTCTCTAGTCACAAAGTGTTCCTCTGAGACTGTCAGAGAATATAGCAGAAGGTGGTCATGCTTTGGTAGTCCCAGGATGCTTTTTAGTCTGTAGGGCTATGGTTCACCTGGTAACAGTCAAATGTTAAGGGGTGGGGTTTGTTTAAGTATAAGCAATCATGATGAGGGCCTCTCAGAACTCTGGGTAGTTTTGTTAGTTAGGGGTGGGTACATATCTGCTCTGGAATTTGTTTTCTCAATCTGTTACTATGGAGAGAGGGATTCAATATGGCATCCACCAGCAAGCCTTTAAGAGGTCACCGTTAGTGGCGCCTGCCTATGATTCTGACTCCAGTTTATATGCTCTAGTTTTGTGCCTCCCATTTCAGTAAGTATCATATTGTAGAATTGTGATGCTTGATATTCAGCTAAACCTCATTTCTGCTCCACAGGGCAAAGTTCCAAACCTTAGAAATCTCTTCCCATTACAGTTTGTATCTTGTCAAGTGTATCTATCGCTAATCTATCTGATCAAGTGCTCTGCTTCCGTCCCTGGCTGTGACAGGCCTCTGTTGGGGTTTTGGGTCAGTTTTTCTGTAGATTTTACCAAGGTAGATTTTGCCGCCATCACAGCAGGACACAAACATAGCTTCCACTTGATTGGCCCCTCTTGACCGCCCTGCCCTCCTTATTTTAGCAGTTTTTGATGAAGATTGTTTAATCAGATCACCGTTTTCCTGCATCTTCCCAGATGTTTCTTCCTTATTGTTAGCCTTTCCCTTTTTGTATTTTGCAAGACTGGGAAAATACAGTTGAGGATCTTTTTTGTGGTCTTTCCATTTGTAGCCTGTGACAACCACGCTGCTGAGGGAACTAACCAAATGAACAATTGTGTCGTTAATTTCTCCCATAGCATCCATGTAGATACACATCTCTTCCTGTAAACCTGGCCTGACATGCTACTGTGTTGACCTTTGTAATGTCTTCACAAAACCTGAACTTGTCACTGTTTCAGATGAACATCAGACATCTTTCTTCACTCTCAGCTCTTTGGTAAAAGGGAAAGCTAAATAATCTTTCCATGACAGTGGAAAGGTATATTGAAATGACTTTTACTGTTTTTTCCTTTGGACAGCAGTTTCAAAGGAACTGAACTTGATTTGACTTCTGCTTCTTCACTGATGACCACAAAAGGGAAGAGAATATAGGCCTTCCAGAGCAGTTTTCTAACCATAATGCATTGGTCTGCTTGAGTGTGTGGTTTTGTCCTTCTAATCTTTGCTCAATCTTTTATTTGACCTACTTTGTGTTTTTTTCCTTTACAAATATAAGCGTTATAATTTCCACATACTTGGAATCTTAAGGATTTAAAACAATGTTTGATTTCTTCTTCATTCCTTCCTTCATTCCTTCCTTTTGTTCCTTTTCTTCCTCCCTCCCTCTTTTTAAAAAAATATTATACCACTGTGAATATACAGTTACAAAAGTGTTCATATTTGGGTTTCAGTCATACAGTGTTCCAGCAACCATCCTCCCACCAGTGCCCATTTCCCATCACCAATGTCCCCTGATACACCCCTTCCCCAGCCTGCATCTATGGCAGGCAATTTTCACCCTCTCTCTCTCTCTCTCTCTCTCTCTCTCTTTGTCTCTCTCTCTCTTCTTTTATACATTGTGGCTTGCAATACATACATTTAGAGGTTATCATGTATATCCTTTTGCCTACTTTCAATGCTCAGTTCTAGGCTGGTATTATAATTTACAATAATTATTAGCACACTGGTCCTTTCTCTGTCACACCTAACCTCTGACTCCCACACATTTGCAGTAGATTCTACCCTCCTTCCCTATTTTCTCCCCTCTTCCTCCTCCTTTATTATTTCTTTTCTTCTTCTTTTTTTATGTTTTGAGTCATACATTACTGCCCTTCGAGGTGTTGCAGGTTGGCTGCGGTGCCCAGCTGCGTAAGTAGGTGGCAGACAGGAGACAGACTTGTCTACATCCAGGGCTCTGCCCTGTGGGCCCTGAATGGTGGATGGTCTGACATAGGAAAAACTGGGCCTGCCCTGGGATGAACCCAGAGCCATAGCAGAGCCTGGCAAGCTACCCGTGGTGTATTCGATATGCCAAAACCAGTAACAATAATGAATCTCATTCTCAACGAATGAAGACGTTACTGGCACCCGCTATGTCTTGGAGTATTCTTATTTGGGTTTCTTTTTATTTTTTATTTATTTTTTAATTTTTTTATTTTTACACTTACAAAGATATACAATTAAAAAGTTCATCTTTGGGTTTTGGTCATACAGTGTTCCAGCATTGGGTTTCCTTTAGATGGTACTTTTCGGTCCTCCTGAATCTGGGAGCAAGGACTCTTTAGTTCTGGAAACTCTCAGCAATGATTGCTTTTATACTTCTTCATTAGGGTTTTCTTCCTGTCCCTCTGGGACTCCAATAATTCTTATGTTATTCCTTTTGGCTTCATCTCGGTTATCTCTTGTTTTCTGTTCATTTACTGTGAGCCTTTTTTTTTCCATCTTCTGCTGTTGCCTAGAAAGTCTCTGCACCTCATCTTGGAGTTTACTGATTCTGTCCTTAGCAGCTGTTACTCTGCTGTGAAGGCCTTCCAAAGAGTTTTTCATTTTACCCACCACATTGTTAATGTCTGTTACTTCTGCTTGCATTTTCATTTCCATTTTCCTGATTTCTGCTTTCATGTTCTCTTGCATTTCATTGGCTCTATGTTCCATTGCTTCCTTGAGCTCCTTATCAGAGAGGTTATACAGCTCATTATTATTGCTTGGCCTCATCTTGGCAGGTGGCTTCGCTCATGGAGCTTGATGGAATTCTGTGTTGCTTTACCATTATTACTGTTACAGGTTGCAACTTGGGTGTTCTTGTGTGGCTGGGCAGTACAGTGGGGTTTACGATGGTAGTTCACTGAATTTTGAGGGATGTGGGGAGTATTGTGGCTAACATACCCTGGTACTTCTATATAGGATATTGAAAAACTAACTACATCAAGCAGATGCGCTAAGTTTTGGGGTGTGAAACCTGGGGCGGGGAAAAATCAGGGAGATTGGCGTTGGGGAGTGTGTTGGGTCCCAGTCAGGCCGTGGAACTTGGGCGCCCAGGCTGCCAGGTCTTTGTCCTCTAGCCTGCCCAGAGATTGGTGGTGGGAATGGGCAGAAAGGATTCCGAATGCACCTGGAGAAAAGTGGGCAAAATCAGAGACTGACTCTTTATTTTTTTAAGCTAGTTGTATAACATCTTGTCTATAATTGGTTATATTGATACTAATCACATTGGATCTATTGAAAATTTTACTAAGAAGATAGATGTAGAGTATCGAGTCTAACATATAATTAGCACTCTACATATGAGGTATTTAAAAATACTATTACACCTTATTTTTTGTGAAGAAATTGATGTTTAAATATATGCATTAAGTAATTCAAGAAATATTTGTTGTATACTATTTTTATACCAGAAATTGGCTTTAAGGCTGGAAATATATAGCGACTAAACTGATGCTATGTAACAAATATTAAATGCATATAAGATTTCACTTTCTTTTGGGGCTGAAAGACAGTAAACGAATAATGAAATGCATAGCATTACTAGTGATACTAGAAGGAAGGGGTGCTACCTTGAAGTTTGAAATGAGATGAGTGAGTGAGCCATGTAATTATTTAAATGAGAGTAAGTTGAGTTTGTTATTTGCAGAAAAGAGATCAGATGATCTGAAATGGTAAAGGAGAATTAGCGAGACAAATACCATATACTATATCATTTGGGATCTTATAGTCTCTATAAAGAAATGTTCCCTTATAAATTATAAAGTCATGAAACTGGATAATATTATAAGAAGAACAATGTACATAGAAAAGATTTTTTTTTTTTTTTGCTTTTTGGGTCACACCCGGCAATGCTCAGGGGTTACTCCTGACTCTGCACTCAGGAATTACTCCTGGCGGTGCTCGGGGGACCATATGGGATGCCGGGATCGAACCCTGGCCGGCATGAGCCGGCCGCGGCAAGGCAAACGCCCTACCCGCTGGGCTATCGCCTCCGCCCCCTACATAGAAAAGATATTTAGGGGCCAGAAAATACACACAGCCAACCTAGGCTTGCTGACCTGGTTTTGGTCCCCAGCCTCCCATATGGTCCTGTGAGCATGACCAGGAGTGATACTGAGCTTAGAGCTAGGGAGTAAACCCTGAGTATTACTGAATTTTTTTTTTCTCCCTGGCCCCCAACCTTCCCCAGAAAAAGGAGATAGAGTCCTGAGTCTCTTTAGTATCAAGAGGTACTGGGTGTGAAGATTTGCAAATATATTTCTCACAGTGAGAGTGTAGTTTGCAAATAAAACAGATTGAGGAAATTTATCTGTAGAACTCTAGAAACATTAAGGCATGTATATGGGAAAGAGATGAAAAATAATCTTCCAACTGCAGACCTAAAGCAAGCATTGGTAAATTTAGAAATGACTTATAAGCACATTAAAGGTAGAAAAGTGGTATAATGGACAGGTATTGGTAGTGATGGTCACTGTTCATAAGCATCTAGTGTATTTATCTTCATTTATTTTAATAGTAAAATTGTGCAAAAATAATATCATAGATTGAATAGTATGTGCCTAATCTTTCAATATGTGTTTTCTTAATCATTCACATTTTTCTTTCCATTAACATTCTTTAGTGTTATTTGTTTTATTTTGTTAGAGTTCTGCCAAAATTTTCTGTTTGGCATGTATAAACACGTTGTCTCATTCCATTTCCCTCATCTTTTTCTGGCCGCATCCAGGAGTGCTCAGTGCTTTCTCCTGGCTCTGTGCTCAGGGATCACTCCTGGCAGTGCTCAGGGGCCTATACACGAAGCTGGGGATGGATTCAGCATTAGTAATATATGCGGCAAGCACCTTAGCCACTGTAATATCTCTCCTTCCCAGGATATCATGTTTTAACGTCTACACAGTCACACTTGAATGTGGCACTATGCAGAGTTTATGACATCAATCCTTAAGCCCTTAACATTATAGTAAAGGTAAATGCATAAAAGTATAGTCAAAGCTAAATTTTTTTAATCTGTTCTCACAGAGCATGCACAGTGACAGAAGGATAACATATATTTTTATATATAGTATATATAGTATTATATATTATTTTATATCTTACCTAGATAAGTATCACTGTTCTCAAAAAGTACATAAGAAGTATATATTAAAGTTAGTAATTCACTAAAGGTAATCTTGAATGAATATATATTATATAGACTATATATACAATAATGGACACAGATCATGCAGATTATTTTATATATGGCCTATATAATTTATATTCATTCAAGATTATTTTTAGTGAATTATAACGTAACTAATATATACTTTTTACGTACTTTTGAGAATAGTGATTCTTATCTAGATGAGATATATTGCTTGTTGGCTTTATTAATAATGTTGGGATTGGCATGCAACTTTCTTTGCCAGATACCTTCTCCAGAATGACTCTTTTTTTTTTTGAGTTACACCTGGTGATGCTCAGGGGTTACTCCTGGTGTTGCACTCAGGAATTACTCCCTGGCACTGCTAAGGGAACCATATGGGTTGTTGGGGGATTGAGCGAGGGTCAGTTAAATGCAAGGCAAACTTACTACCTACTGTACTATCACTCCAGCTTATTGATTCTTGAAATCCATGAACTTACACCAGAGCTATTGTGGGATCCACATCATAATAAGTCAATAAAATCTAAAATACTTGTTAAAGAGACTTAAGTGATAAACTCTAAATATCTGCAGGGCTAGCCACAATGTAAAATAAGAGGGAGAGAGATGCAGAGACAGAGAGAGAGAGAGAGAGAGAAAGAGAGGAAACTGGGGTACCTGCTATTAAGGCGGCCTGGGGGCGGGAGAGGGAGGGGTACATTGGTGGTGGAAATGGGGCACTGGTGGAGGGATGGGTGCTGGAATACTGTATTACCAAGAACCAATTATGAACACCTTTGTAATTGTATGTTTCACGGTGGTATAACAAAAAAAAATAAAAAAAAATAAACTGTATTCGAAAGAAAAAAAAATAATATGCTTAAAAAAATAAAATACTTGTTAAAATATAAAGCTATAGGCTGTAATTAGGTAGATAAAGAGAGCACAGATCCAAAAGGTCTAGTATTCGGGGTGAAATTTCCCAATACCACTGCACATTTCCCATCATAGCAGCCATTCGTCTAGGTAGATATACTCAGGGTTACATACCCTTTCGATTCATTACTACTTTGAACTTGCATAGGAAAGACACTTGCAAATGTGACTTTATTTGCAAATAAGGTCTCTGAAGATATAATTAAGATGAGGTCATGCTGGATGTGTGAGTTTAATCCAATGACTGTTATCATTTTAAGAAAAGGGAAATTTAGATATAACACATAGAAGATTGTCTGTGACAGAGACAGAGATTGGCATTTTTCTGACACAAGCCAAGGAACACCAAAGACTATCAGCAATTATCAGAAGCTAGAAGATTCTTCTTCGGAGGGAACACAACACAGTCAATCCCTTGAATTTGCACTTGACACTTCTAGAATTATAAGAGAATAAATTCCTGTTGTTTTACCACTCTGTGTGTGTGTGTATGTGCTTGTATGTTAGCCTTAGAAAACCAATGTAAAACTGATGTTGTCCTCAACTGTAGATTGGATGACATTAAAAATGTTCTAACAACCATGATCCAGCCAAACAGAAAAAATGCCTCCTGCATTGGTGGTGCAGAGTCAAGGACTCCTTGCTTGGAGATATAAATCTATTGGCGTACTAAGAGGTCAGAGGGATTCTAGTCTAGGTTGCTGAGGAGCCCCATGAGGAACAATGAAAGAATGGGAAGCCTTTGGCAGGTTAGAAGCATTTTAATATTTGAAAAATCTTTGGAGTTTTATTGGTGTGTGCTCAGAATATACCTTGATTAGTTTAGTTTCTAGTGTCTCACAAATTAGATAATTTCAAAGAAATTGAATATTGTTGAAGACTACCACCATATTGCCCCCTGGGGTTGCAGGCAATGAAGGTGCTGGTGGTAGCTTTGGGAGCAACTGTTGGGCACTTTCTGTTTATTCATTTTAGAAGGTAGAGTTCCGGGGGTGCAGAGAGATTTTTTATTTACTATTTATTTTTTTGTCATCAGCGAAGCAGAGGTGGTGTAGTTGCTGGCAACTACACCACCTCCGCTTCGCTGATGACATTGTTCTAATAACACCAAACACTAGCCAAGCGGCACAAATGCTGGCTGACTTCGACTGAGAATGTGGAAAGATAGGTCTACAGCTGAATCTCAGCAAAACTATGTTCATGAGAAATGAACTAGTTCCAGAGGCCCCATTCACTCTCAATGAAAGAAATATCTCTGAATGCAGCAGCTATGTGTACCTAGGTCAAGAAGTCAACATGATGAACTACCTAAAACCTGAGCTGTGCAGGAGGAAGGGAGCGGAATGGAATGCCTTCAAGAGCATCGAAGAAATAGCTAAAAGGACAAAGAACCTCCGGCTCTGGGCACATCTCTTCAACTCCACCATTCTCCCTGCATTAGCATACACCTCAGAGACCTGGGCCCAATGAAAGCAGGATGAGAATGCTATTCGGGTCTCCCAGAGAGGAATCAAAAGAACTATGCTTGGAATATCACGCCTCACTCAAGTGAGAGAAGGAATCGGAGTTCTGACCTCCATCAGTGTTCCAGAGTCAGGGTCACTGTCTCGTTTGCCATGACATGGAAAATCTGATGGGCTGGACATGTAATGCGATTTGGAGGTGACCACTGGACTAGAGCCGTTACCGACTGGATCCCACAGGATGACAAAAGATCACGTGGCCGCCCACCTACAAGATGGTCAGGATTCTTTGTCAAGACCCTGAATGAATGGTTTGAGGCTCTTCATATTCCTGAAGCAACCAGGTGCCATTGGGCTATACTGGCATGTGATAGGCTCAAATGGAAATGTTACTGGCGCCCGCTCAAGCAAATCGATGAATAACGGGATGTCAAGTGATCAAGTGATTTATTTTTTTTTTAGGAAAAGAAACTATATGCCAAATAAATTTGTAAACCGCTGATATTTTTTCTTTTCATCACTAGAGATGTATGATGCAGGAGTGATCCAGATTGGGCTAATTTGTTTGATGCTGCGGACTTTCCTTTGGCTAAGGAAGAACATGTCTCCTTTTAGGAGATGTGATGGTGGAAGAACAGAAACCTGATTGCTGCTCTTTGAAAAATTGTAACCTGGAAAGAAACTAGCCTAAGGACGGATCCAAAAATCAAAGAATGGAAGAACTGTGGCAACAGCAGCCAAATTATCTGGAACTCTGATCATTTGCACCTGCGGCTCTCCCAAACCCGTGGACTATCACATACGCAGATATGTTCACTTTCATGTTCATGCAATTTTGGATTGGGTTTTCTCTTGTTTCTAACAAGAAGCATCCTCACTGCTACAGCCCCTCTGACTTTCTTAGCAGATAGGAAGTTCTCTTAAAAGCATTTTTTCCATGTCTACTAATGTAATTATTTTGTAATTATCTTGTGCCTTGTATTCTGTTAATAACTGAGAATCTTGGCAGCTTTCAAGGAAATAGGATGCCATTGAAAGACATCTACCATCAAATTTTGTTGTGATGGTGGTTGTTTTGCCAAGGAACATGAAACTTATTTGGTGGAGTGCTTGGGATCCACATGGCGCTTGGGATTTGAATAGGACCCCAGATATGCAGGCTTGTTTACTACCACTTGAGTCACATCTTGGCTCTTATCATCAATTTCATATTAACTCCTTGTTTTGAAATACAAATCAAAGGTGAACAGGCATGTGAGACATGTGTTTGGTTACAAACACACACACATGCACACGGAATTTCCTTCACTACATTTCTAGCTATACATCATAAAAACTAATTTGTGTTGTAGGTGCAGCTGATGGGTCAAATGGTACAAATAATGGGAGAGAAACTAATCTGTAGGGGATAGAGCAAAAATAATAGAAAGTATTAAATAAATGTGACTTTGTGGAAGAAATTCTCTTCTAGATGAATAACTCTAAAATAAATCAAATGATAGTGCAAAGGTCAATTTAAATGCAGGAACTAGCGCAGAATTGGAGCTATAGAGAGATGAATACAGGCAGCTTGGGAAAAAATTATTAAGTTTAATTTTCCTTTCCTCTGTCTCAGCCTGCAAAATAAATCTTTCTTGTGCAGTTCTGGGGGTCATTTCAAAAGCAGGGTTAAGGAGAGGATAGAAACAAAGTACCCATGTTCTCTGTTGCCCTCTGAAATATTTCTGTAGGCTCAATGGATTTAGAATGCCTTGAATCCTGTTTATTTATTTGCATGCTGAGCTACAGGCTTCTTCTAGTTTATACTTCTCATGGTGGTTACTGTCTTTACATTGTTAACAGTAAATATTAGAAAATGCAATTCCAGTTTTAGCTAGCATTGCAGTTCCTTTTGATTGATTTTGAAATTAGTATAATGCTTTCAATAATAAGGGAAAAATTTAAAAGGAAACTGTAAAAATGATAAGTAGTTTTTCCCAGGATGCAATTCATGTTAAATTGCTTGTGTCTGAAGAATCCAGAGCTGAGATTTTATCAATACGTGCAGTACCACACATTTCCTATTTTAGTTGCTAATTAATATTCAGGTGTGCAGTGGAATACATAAAATTAAATGCTAATGCTATTTCATTTGTGATTTGACATGAACAAGTTGTTACTTTATGCAGTTGTACTGTGTCTATGTACATGCATTATTAGTTTTCTTTAAAAATTTTTTTGCAATCATATTATCTTCTTGTGCTTGTTTGATACCATCTTCTAAGGGCATGATATTACATATCTTGGTTTCAAAATAGTCATTGTGTTTTGTATTTTGGGTATTCTGCAGTTAGAGAATTAGAGATATTTGGATTTTTTTTTTTGGATCACACCTGGCGATGCTCATGGGTTTCTCCTGGCTCTGCACTCAGGAATCACTCCTGGCGATGCTCGGGGGACCATATGGGATGCTGGGGATCGAACCCGGGTCGGCCGCGTGCAAGGCAAACGCCCTACCTGCTGTACTATGGCTCCAGCCAGATTTTTTTCCTTTTTGAATTCATTTTCAAGAGGCATCAGCTGAGGACTTAACTTTAATTGACCCACAAACACAGAATTTTAAGTTTTCCCTATATTTTGTTTCATTTAATTTTAGATTAAGTTCTATGTAAAATTGTGAACTACCTAATGGATGTAGTTTTATAAATATTGCATGCCATTTTCTGTTCATCATCTGTGCTTCCTTTATCAAGTATTTTTATGTAAAAATTTCAAAGTTAATGTATGAGGAAGTAACTAGCTACTTTAGTTAGTTAGATTTCTCTTCCTTGAAGAAAATTACTATAATGGTTACTTTTGCTAAAATGCAATTACTGTCACTATAACAATCAATCATATTTTTATATAAGAAACTTTAAAAACTTTTGAATGCATTAAGAAAAGTAAATGAAAAAGACTCAGAGTGAAATAAGACTAGACACCCAAACCTCTCCACTCTGACATGTGTGGAAAAAAACCCCAAAACTCAGCCATCTCTTTAAATAGTTTCCAGTGTCTTACCCTAAGATAACTGAAAATTTTATAATATAGTAGAAATCAAGTTTCTTAGATGATCATTGGAAAATGCTACATATATTCAATAAGTAATAGGTATTATTTCTAACCTGTAGTCCTAAAGTTTTGTAAATTTATCCAAAACACATTTGGAAAGGTTTAATATTGGTATACACTCACATATAAAAAGATGGGCATGTGAAAAATGAAGATTAAAATTATGAATAAGGTGAAATCAACTACAAGTGTGTGGGATTCAGAGGTTAGGTAAGACAGAGAAGGGAACAGTGTGCTAATAATCATTGAAAAGGATAATACCAGACTATAAATGAGCATTGAATATAGACAAAGGGATATACATCATAACCTCTAAATATATGTATTGCAAGCCACAATGGGCAAGAGAAGAAGAGAGAGAAAAAGAGAGAGAGAGCGAGAGAGAGAGAGAAAGAGAAAAAAGAAAAGAGATAAAGAACCTGCCATAGAGGTAGACTAGGGAGGGGGAGGGAATTGGAGACATTGATGGTGGGAAATGGGCACTGATGGGGGATGGGTTCTGGAACTCTGTATGACTGAAAACCAAACATGAACATCTTTATAACTGTATATATCATGATGGTATAATAAAATATTATAAAAAACTAAAATAAAATTATGAATAAGTTCATAAGTATAATATGTATAAAATTATTAATAAAATGTATGAATTATTTACTTTGATAACAAAAACACTATGGAAAATATTGAATGTTTTTTTCAAAATTTAGTGCAATCACATAGAGATAGTGATTTTTCTACCCAAAGTATCTGTAGTCTTCTTGTGAAGGGAGAATACTAGACACACTTGAGATTACTGCTACTCAAATATCACATTCCTCATATAATACTGCTACCACAAAAAAAATGATTTGGTCCCATTCTGTTATTTAATAACATCTTTTATTATTAAAAAATTTTTTTTTATTATACACAGTGAAACATACAGTTGCAAAGGTGTTCATAAATGGTTCTTGGTAATACAGTATTCCAGCACCCATCCCTCCACCAGTGCCCCATCCCCACCACTAGTATACCCACATGCCCTCCCACCCACCTTCAGGCTGCCTCAATAGCAGGTACCCCCTTTTCCTCTCTCTCTCTCTCTCTCTCTGTCTTGCATCTCTCTCCCCTTCTTTTACACATTGTGGCTAGCCCTACAGACATTTAGAGTTTATCATGTAAGTCTCTTTGTGTATATTCAATGTTGAGTTCTAGTCTGACATTACCATTTCCCACACTCATTAAAACACTGGTATATATTTATACCCCATTAATGAATGTAGTCATTCTATATCTGTCTTTTGCCTCCTGACTAATTTCACTCAGCATGATAGTCTCCATGTCCATCCATTTGCAGGTAAATTTCACAATTTTGTCTTTTCTGACTGCTGCATAGTACTCCATCGTCTAGATGTACCACAGTTTCTTTAGCCAGTCCTCTGTTCTCGGGCACTTAGGTTGTTTCCATATTCTAGCTATTGTGAATAGCACAACAATAACATCTTGTTTTACATTATCAATGCATTTAAGTAGATGCTAACAAAAAATTATAAAAGAGTAACTCACAATGCTCAAAACAGATTATTTTATATAGCTATTATTCTAAAAACAAAGTTAAATCTGTTTAACTTTTATAACAGATGTTATCTGTTTAACATAGATAAACATTGTTCTGAAAAGCTCTTCTAATTCACCCCTGTTCTGCCTTCTCCTCTCCTTGTGCTTTTCTTCTATTTTTCCTAAATGTCACTACGTTGTTCACTCAAGTCATCCTGAACAGGATTGGCAGAACATTAGATGAAGGGCAACCATGCAAGCAAAGTGGCTTCTGAAAAGGATTCAGCACAATTGACCATATCCACATGGTAACTAAGCTCATTGAGGTTTGTAGGGAGTTCAAGATGCCGCTCTGTCTCACGTTCATTGATTTACAGAAAGCCTTTGATTCTGTGGAGACTGAAGCAGTCATTGAAGTCCTAGCCAAACAGAGAGTTCAAACCCAATACATCAAGATCCTTCGTGAGCTGTATTACGATTCACCACCAGGATCTCATCATTTTACAAGGAAGTGGTCATTGATGTCAAAAGAGGGGTTAGGCAGGGTGATATGATTTCACCAAAACTCTTTTTTTTTCCCCCCCCCCCCCCCCCCCCCCCCCCCCCCCCTCCCCCACCCCCCCCCCCCCCAACAAACCCACTTAAAAAGAACACCTAAAGAATAAACCCACCACCAAAACTGCACCCACAACACAACCCCACAACTGAAGCCCAAAAAAACAAACAAAAGTACCCCACCCCACACCACACACCAAACCCCTTAAACCACACCTTAGCCCCACCAAAAACCCGAACAGCAACCAAGCACCTAACCAACCCACACAACACTTACCAACCCCACACACAAACACAACCACCACCCAACCCCAGACCCCAGCCACCCCTCGAAAATGTCATGCAACAATTAGAATGGGAAGGAATGGGAGTGAAGATAGATGGTTGGTGACTACACCACCTCCGCTTCGCTGATGACATTGTTCTAATAACACCAAACATTAGCCAAGCCATTGGGCTACACTGGCATGTGATAGGGTCTAATGGAGATGTTACTCATGCCCACTTGAGCAAATCGATGAATAATGGGATGTCAAGTGATCAAGAGTCAAGTGATCAAGTGATTAGCCAAGCGGCACAAATGCTGGCTGACTTTGACCTAGAATGTGGAAAGGTAGGTCTACAGCTAAATCTCAACAAAACTATGCTTATGAAAAATGAGCTAGCTCCAGAGGCCCCATTCACTCTCAACAGAACAAACATCTCTGAATGCAGCAGTTATATGTACCTAGGTCAAGAATTCAACATAATGAATGACCTAAAACCTGAGCTGCGCAGGAGGAAGAGAGCGGCATGGAATGCCTTCAAGAGCATTGAAGAAATAGCTAAAAGGACAAAGATCCTCCGGCTCTGGCACATCTCTTCAACGCCACCATTCTCCCTTCATTAACATATGCCTCAGAGACCTGGGCCCAACTAAAGCAGGATGAGAATGCTATTCGGGTATCCCAAAGAGGAATATCACGCCTCACTCAAGCAAGAGAGGGAATCTGGAGTTCCCACCTCTGTCAATGCTCCAGAGTCAGGGACGTTGTCTCGCTTTGCCGGCTCGAAAATCAGATGGGCTGGACATGTAATGCAATTTGGAGGTGACTGCTGGACTAGAGCCCTTACTGACTAGATCCCACGGGAAGTCAAAAGATCACGTGGCCGCCCATCTACAAGATGGTCGGACTTCTTTGTCAAGACCCTGAACAAATAGTTTGAGCCTCTTTGTATTCCTGGAGCAAGCAGATGCCATTGGGCTACACTGGCACGTGACAGGGATAGTGGAAACGTTACTGATGCCTGCTCGAGCAAATCAACGAATAACGGGATGTCAAGTGACCAAGTGATCCTAATGTCATTGTTTGTTTCTTCATCTACTCGTCTTCTCAAAATGAGAGAATCTTTATTTCTACTATTCCTTAGTTCTTCATTACTAATAATTTCCATTTGAACTTTGTAAAGACTTCTGGTTATAGTTTAGGCTCTATCAATGAGATGAATCTCTCTCTTGTCACCCAGCCATTTTCTTGTTTACAGAATATTCTTTCCAAACTCCTTGGCATGGTTCAATATTCCTGTCTTAGTGTGTTTACCCCTCTTAGTTTCTGGCGCATTTCTTTCCACTCTCCCCTGTGTGACAGTGACAAAGATGATCCACCAAGTCCTAGTGAAGTGCATGCTGCTTTTTTTTGAAGTACCATTTTCTAGGCCTCAGTTTTTTAAAAAAGCAATTACCCTCTTTATCAAGATCTTCATCTGTAAGACCTTCTTTGAAACCCAAAAGCAAATGAGTCTTTGTTCCTCTGTACTGTTATAACTCTGAACATAAGTCATTGGTAGCCATCTGGGTTTCCTGGACTCTTCTCTATGAGCTTAGCTTCTCTTTGATATCTTTAACGCTTAATTCAGTGCATGACTATATAGGAAGCTTTCATACATAGTGAAGAATTAAAGGAATTAATAAATCCTTTAGCACTTTCAGTTGTAAACCAATTTCAGTGTTATTACTTATGGATTTACATTGTCAGGAAATAAAGCCATTAAGAGAAATAATAATTTTAAGTCATGCTAAAAAATTAGCTTTTCCCCATTTATCTCACAGTAAAAACCCATCTCAATTAGAGGTTATTCTTCATTATTAGGAAGCCTACCCATTTGTTTTTTCTCTTCCCTATTCCCTTTAGATGTTAAAAAAATTAGGCTGTGAAAGACAATGAATAATGACTGCATGTACAATTATGAGTAAAAATCCCAAGCAAAAGCAAACCGTTATGCTAAATCACTGGGTATTTTTTATTTCCCTCAAAGCTAACGCTGGTCATAAAGTTCATCTGGTGGCAATTTTTAAAGTTAATTTTAAATTGAGACAGCAGCAGGCCAGTGCTATCTATAGAAATTTGGTTCTATTGCCAATATGTGCTGTTTTATTTATTTATTTATTTATTCAATTTCTGTACTCTTATCAGAAAACTTATAAATGTGCTTCTTTATGCAAATGTCATGATTTTAGGAGAGGGAAAATAACATATTTGCATTAAATACCAGTGGTTTTAATTTGACCAGAACTGCTGTGTTATTAGAGGAATGGCATCTTCCTCATCTTAGGAGTTATGGTGGAAATGACAATCACATTACCTTGCACGCTTCAGTGGCAGGAGCAGGCTAAAGTACCAGGTCTGTTCAACTGTGCTTTAGTGTTTGATGAAAATACTTGGCTTAGGATTCGGACAAATCAGTTTGGGAGCCTTTCATTGAATTTTGATTTGGGAGAGTAAAAGCTTATTTGTTTTACACCTCAATAGGTAAAAACACATATTTGGAAACCTGATATATATTTTTTATCACATTGAAAGATATTAGTATCACCCTCCTTATAAAATTGAGTATCAACCTTGCCATGATTACAGTTTGGAACATAAAGGACAGTATGCATACACAGCTCTTAATACTGTATGGCACCTACTACATAATTGGGATTATTATTTTTTTGGTCATAGTTGCCCCTTTTTATTGTAATTTTATATTTTTTACATCAAGTTTGTGCTTGTATCAAAATGACTGACTCTTGAATGGAAAGACTTATGTGATGGTAGGCGCCATAGCTTGAGTTATGGGAGTTTTGCTTAAGAACCTGCAACAGGTATTCTCTCCATCAGCCTTTCATAACACAAGCATCAGACACAGGGTTTCTCATTTCTGAAGTTGTAGTTCGCAAACAAAGAGAGGATAAAAAAAGACAATTTTTTTTTCAGCTTGAGGCATACCTGGCTCTGAGCTCAGGGATCACTCCTGGCAAAGCTTGAGGGACTATATGAGGTGCAAAGGATTGGACTCAGGCCAGCCCCATGCAAGGCAAGCACCCTGACAACTGGACTGTCTCTCTGGCCCCTCAAAACAAAACTTTTGAAAGTAAGTGAGTTCAGAGACTGGTGCATATCCAAAAGAGCAAGAACAACAAGTGCTGGCATGGATGCGGGGAAAAGGGACTTTCGTTCATTGTTGGTGGGAATGTAGACTGGTACAGCCTCTTTGGAAAATAATATGGACATTCCTCCAAAGACTAGAAATTGAGCTCCCATTTGACCCAGCTATAACACTCCTGGGAATATACCCTGAGAAGCCAAAAAAAAAAAAAAACACAGCAGAAACGCGATCTGCACTTTTATTTTCATAGCAGCACTAGCCAGAATCTGGAAACAACCAGAGTGTCTGAGAACTGGTGACTGGCTAAAAGAAGCTTTGGTACATATACATAATGGAATATTATGCAGCTGTTAGAAAAAAAATGAAGTTATGAAATTTGCCTATAAATGGATGATATGGAGAGGATCATGTTGAGTAAAAGTAGCCAGAAGGAAAAAGACAGATATAAAATGACTGCATTTATTTTCATGACATATATAACCTATATATATGAATATGATTATTCATATATATATGAATAATCCAAGGTACATATTACATATATGTACAAATATACATATTATGTATATAATACAAAGGTACAAATATACATATTATGATACCAATATCCAAGGTCAGGCAAAACATGGATCAGGAGGTCTTGTCAAAGGTGGAAATTACCACAAACGTGTAGGAGTCAGAGGTTAGGTAAGACAGAGAAGGGAACAGTGTGCTAATAATTATCGAAAGTGCTTATACCAACCTACAACTGAGCATTAAACACAGGCAAAAGGTATACATGATAACCCCTAAGTGTATTATTACAATCCACAATATGTAAGAGAAAAAAAAAGAGAAAGAGAGAGAGAGAGAGAGAGAAGAGAAAAAGAGGAAAGAGATAAAGAAAGAGAAAAGAGATAAAGGGGCAGGCTAGGGGAGGGAGGAGGGAATCGGGGACATTGGTGGTGGGAAATGGGCACAGGTGAGGGATGGGTGCTGGAACACTGTATGACCGAAACCCAAACATGAACATCTTTGGGATAGTGTGTCTCATGGTGTATAATAAAATGTTAAAAAAAAAGTAAGTTTGTTATAGCAGGTTGAGGTGTAGAGCTCCAGGTCACCTTAAATCTCTGCTCCTGAAACAGAACTTAGCCACATGCCGAGTCCTAAAGTAGAACAACTTGGGGCTAGGCAACAGGAACTTTTGGGGTACAGTTGGGAAGGCCCAACAATGGTGCAGAGCACAGGGATCTGGTCCAGGCAGGTGGCTGTGACCATCTCCAGCACCGTGTACATGGTAGAAAGCAGCGCAGATACAGGACCAGGACCTCCACGGGAATGGAGAGGCCTACACATCCGGGGAGGGAACTGTCACCATCTGTACAAAAACTAATTTGCCTACTTCAAGCTTTGTATACAAATCTTTCATATAATTCTCAAGAACCCACACACACAGGAAAAACTGCTTTTGCGTTAACAAGTTCAAAATGCCTTAATCATTACTAAATTGCTTTGTTCCTGTTTGCTTTGTTCCTGTCTTGACATATACCTTTCAAAAGCCATTTTTCTGAAGAGCACAGGAAATGAACTATTAAAAGTGAGGGGATAATATGGTATATATTATCATTATTATCATTTTGGTTTTTGGGGAGTACACCTAGGGTGCTCCTAGCCTTACTCCTGGCTCTGTGCTCAGGGATCACTCCTGTTGGTGCTAAGGGACCACAGGTGGTGCGGGAGATGGAATCTGGGCTGATCTCAGGCGATGCAAGAATCTTGCCTGTTTTAGTATATGTTTGACTCATGGCTGATATTATTTTAATAATAATTTGGAAAGAGTGACATAATTACTGGTAAACTACACACTGATTTTTAAAAATTATTGTGAGGATATGTTTATGCTTCCGAGGAGTGGGATGGAGTGATGGAATCATTTAGCAGGACAGACAGAGGAAACAAGGGGTATGCACTATAGAGCTGGGAGGATAGCTCAAAGAACCAGAAGCATGTTGGACCTCCAGGTTTGATCTCTGTCACTGTAGCGGCCCTGGCACACTGCTGGGAGTTAACCCTGGACTCTGAGTCAGGAGCAATCCTTGAGTTCTGCTGGGTGTGGCTCCCAAACAAAAGTTATATAGTGCCGATGTCTTCCTACTGAGTGATGTAATTTCAAGGGTATTTTAGACTTTTGAGCTATTTTCTAATGCCTGACTATGTGGTTGGCTTTTTTAGAACTGTACCTCTTACCCTTGGAAGGGACAAGGAATGAGTAGGGCATTAAGGCAGTGATGGGCGAAGAGGGTATAGTGATGAGAAAAGAGGAACTGCCTTAGGGCTCTCAGCCATGATGCAGAGACTCAGATGTGCCAGGGAGAGCTGCCATCCGGCTCTCCCTAGCTCAGCTGACCATGAGGCTCCCAGGAGGAAGTTTGGGATTTTGGGTGTTGGCCCATCACCTCTGGAGGACCTCCAAGGAGCCAGATGAGACTTGCTCACCCTAATAGCCGCCATTTTCATGGTCCCGACCCCACAGCTCATCAGAACCACGCAAGAGAGATGCTGATCTCAAGACCAGCTCAGAGCAGCCTAGTTGGAGCCCAGGTAGGCGGCTCTCGGAAGCAGAAGTCACTGGGCATTCCTGGAGATGGAGCTGGGGTCCCCATTCCCCTCTCTGACCAGTCCTAGAGGCCTGGTGGCCCCACCCACAAATTGCCTTGGCCATGATGCAGAGACTCAGACACGCTGGGGAGAGCTACCATCTGGCTGTCCTGGCTGTGCAGTACATGAGACTAGTGGAACCAATCATGATTTAGAATATATTACAATCTACAATATGTAAGAGGGAAACAAGGAGAGAAAGAGAGAGGAGAGAGAGAAAGAGAGAAAGGAAACAGAGAAAGGAGATAAACAACTTGCCATGGAGGCAGGCTGGGGGAAGGGGGGAGGAAGGTGGGGACATTGGTGATGGGAGATGGGTATGGGTGGAGGGATAGGTGCTGGAATACTGTAGAACTAAAACTCAAACATGAACATCTTGTAATTTTATCTCTAACGGTGGTATAATAAAATATTTTAAAAATTAAATAAATTAAAAAAAACAAAAGAAAAGAAAGATAGGAGGAATAAAAAAACTACTTTTTGGGGATTTGCCCTGTGTTGGCTAGATCTGGGACTGAGAATTCTGTATCATTATTAAAGTTGAATTTGACAAACACTGATGATACAATGGAATCTCTGTTACATAACAGTAGTGACAAGGACAAAATTTGTGTTCTTCATTTAGGTTTTCTCTGCATATTAATGAGAGATAATTCAAGGTTTTATTAAACTAAAGTATAAATCTAATCCATAATAAAATGAAAGTTATTGCAGGATAATGCTATACTTCAATTCAACCTAGATGTTAAGTCATGTATCTAATGCATTAAATCATAGCAAATGAACATTTCCTTTTCTATCCAGGTATTTGTGCTAATATACTCAATTACAGACATGATACTAAAGAAACTTTTTTATTAAACAACTGTGATTTATAAGGTTATTGATAGTTGAGTTTTAGGCAAATAGTATTTCAGCACCAATCCTACCACGAGTGACTGAAGAAACTAGATTTGGTTCCTTTCTAACATAAGGCTTTTAATTACATGCAAAGGAAGCACCTTTACCCCTAGACTATCTCTCTGGTCCTCCCAAGCTCTTTTTTTCTTTTTATTTTAAATTAAAAATATATACACATGCACATACATCCTTAGGTATTTTACATATCTAAAGAAAAAATTTTACATATGGCATTTTCCCTGTACTCAGTGTTAAGTTTAACAGTTGTTCTAGACATTATTAACAAATCAACTAATTAAAAATTCAAAAATTTAACTGTGGTTAGTGTCAGAATATTTTTAATATATGTGCATTTAAAATAATGATCAAACCTTAAAATCCATCTTGAAACTTTGAGACCTATCATTATTGTATCTATTATTAAATGGGGTAGAACCTCAGCTCCTGCTTTTGAGGGGCTACTCAGAGCAGTGCTCAGGAGGGCTATCTAGGGCCGCTCCAGGTGGTGCTAGAGGGTGCTTGTGGTATCGTGGAACAAACCCAGGCCATGAGTATTCAAGGCCGCACTACCTTACAAGCTCTGTCTTTGGGGTGCTCAGGAACTATTCTTGACTCAGTGCTTGGCAGGTTTTGGGGACCATGCTGGTCTAGGGATTAAATTGGTATCAGTCACGTGCAAAGCAAGCATCTTTACCTTGGTACTATCTCTCAGGCCCTCCAAAGCTGGTTTTTTCCCTTATTTTTTAAACAAAGTATTAAGGTTTCTTAAAAGCGTTGGGAAAAAGACTCAGAGTTGCGTGGGTGAGGCCTCAGATCCCTTCCAGGCTGTACATGCCTACATGCCTGTCCCCGGGACTGTGGCTCTGATGGCCCTTTCATCAGCATGCTCAAGCAGCACAACACAGCATGATATGTCTCCACTCACCACAACGTTGCATAATCTACAGGCTCTGGACAGCTTTTTTTTTTTATATTTTATTATATAACCGTGAGATATACAATTACAAAGATGCTCATGTCTGGGTTTTGGTCATACAGTGTTCCAGCACCCACCCCTCTACCAGTGCCCATCTCCTAATCTCCCATCACCAATGTCCCTAATTCCTCCCCCCTCCCTAACCTGCCTCTATGGCAGGCCTATTTCTCTCTCTCTCTCTCTCTCTCTCTCTCTCTCTCTCTCTCTCAATTCTATCACACATTGTGGCTTGCAATACATACATATAGAGGTTATCATGTGTATCTTTTTTCCTATATCCAATGCTCAGTTCTAGGCTGGTATCATGATTTTCTTTTTTTTTAAATTTTTTTTTTATAATTTCCCCCCCAAATTTTATTATACCATTTTAGACATACAATTGAAAGATGCTCATGTAGAGTTTTGGTTCTACAGTGTTCCAACACCCATCCCTCCACCCAAACCCATCTCCCATCACCAATGTCCCCATCTCCCTCCCCCTCCCACACCTCAACTACTTGGGTTCTGTATGTTATTTCTCTCCTCTTTATCTCTCCCTCCTGCCAAACTTTCCTGCACATTGTGGAATGCAGTGCATTGAAGGACATTACTGTTTCCACTATTTTAATGGACCTGGGCTCAAACTGGTTTTGCTCTGCTAATCTGTGTATCTTTTGGTCATACAGTGTTCCAGCACCCACCCCTCCACCAGTGCCCATCTCCCATCTATTTTATTTTTATTTATTTTCTTTCCACTATTTTAATGGACCTGGGCTCGAACTGGTTTTGCTCTGTTAATCTGGTCGTGAGGCAGTTTCCCAGCGTCCGGACAGTGAAGGTGGTGGCTAGTGTGGTGGGCAAGTCTCATCCGACTACTTTCAGGACCCCCCAGAGGTGATGGGCCCACTCCCAAAACCCATCTGTCCTCCTGGGGGGCCCCATATTCAGCTGGGCCCGGGGAGAGCTGAGTTCCAGCTTCCCCAGCCACTTGTGAGGCTCTTCATGCTATGGCTGGTGGCCCCAGGGCAGCTCCTGGGCGGGCCACCAGGCTCGGCAAAAATGGAGGGGGTATTATTATTTTCGATGATTATTAGCACACTGTTCCCTTCTCTGACTTACTTAATCTCTGACTCCCACACGTTTGTGGTAGATTCCACCTCTTGACAAGACCTCCTGATTCATGTTTTGCCTGACCTTGGATATTGGTATCAAAATACATATATATTTATATCATGCAGATAAATGCAGTCATTCTATATCTGTCTTTTTTCTTCTGGCTAATTTCACTCAACATGATTCTCTCCATATCATACATTTATAGGCAAATTTCATAACTTCATTTTTCCTAGCAGCTGCATAGCATTCCATTGTGTAGATGTACTAAAGTTTCTTAATCCAGTCATCAGTTCTCAGGTACTCTGGTTGTTTCCAGATTCTGGCTATTGTGAATAGTGCTGCTATGAAAATTAAAGTGCAGATGGTATTTCCACTGTGTGTTTTTGGCTTCCCTGGGTATATTCCCAGGAGTGGTATGGCTGGATCAAATGGGAGCTCAATTTCTAGTCTTTGGAGGAATGTCCATATTGTTTTCCAAAAAGGCTGTACCAGTCGACATTCCCACCAACAATGGATGAAAGTACCTTTTACCCACACCCCTAGCATTTGTTGTTCTTGCTCTTTTGAATATGTGCCAGTCTTTGTGGTGTAAAATGGTATCTCATTGTTGTTTTGATTTGCATCTCTCTGATGATTAGTGATGATGAGCATTTTTTCATGTGCCTTTTGGCCATTCAAATTTCTTCCTTGTAGAAGTTTCTGTTCATTTCTTCTCCCCATTTTTGATGGGTTTGGCTGTTTTTTTCTTGCAAATCTGGATAGCTTTTATTCTAATAAAATGTCTACTTGATTTTAATTTCTAATCTTAAAAAAATAGCTATGCATTGTGAATCTAATAGTATACTATAGAGTAAGGAGCAGGGATTTTATCTCCGGGCTGCCTGCCTAAGTTTCATACCAGCTATTTGCATTCCCTGTTTGCATTCTCTCACCTCCTTTTTTCTGATTTCTTCTCTGCGAAATGGGGCTAAGTGTGTACTTTGCTAAAGAACCATTTTTAGGATTAAATAATTTGGTAAACATAAACATAAACCACTTACAGTTGTACCTGGCATAGACAAGGCTTGACAAATGTTAACAACTTTGATTTTTAAACCTTCTCCCAAGGGGTTGATTTAGAACTATTCAATTAATATTTTTATTACACTTCCAAATCACAGTATCTCATACCAAATACACATTAAGAGCCTCAAATCCTATCATATTCTATTTAAATGAAAACTTCAGTATATCTAATCAATACTTTCAATAGTACTTTCTATTGAATTATGTAAAGAAGACAATTAATTAGTTAAAATAAAATTGTCTTCATCCCTGTCACTAATATTCTGATGAACCCAAAATAAAGTATTTAATATACATGTTACAGGAAGCTTATAAGTAGTCTGATATAATAACTTTCTTGTTCCCAAGGTGCTTGTGATGTTTAATTAGTTAGCATTTGAAAAGTGCTTTGTGGATTAAAAGTGATACATAAGTGCTAAATCTTCATTGTTAGTAACAAAAGATCAAGTTTGAAAGAACACATCAAGCATGTTTTACAAAGGAATTGTATTTTATTGTAATTTTTGCTTTTCAACTTTGTAGAACACGGCCATTAAAGTTTATTCTCCTAAGAGATAAAAGCAAAGTACTCTAACTGGAAATCTCAGCTCAGTTAACCCAGTGATAAATTTGACTAAGGCCCTCCACACCAATGCCTTCCAGTTTCATTATTATGAACATGAAGCTCATTATTGTTAAACCACAGAAAACTCAGCCAATTTAACAGACATGAAGTTCCTATACGGAAACGTTGATTTGAAGACTTTTTACAGGACAGAGCTATTTGTAGTTGTTTGGATTATTTCTGGGTGACAACATATTACCCATGAGTTTGGTACATGGCTGTTGAAGCAGTTGCAAAGCTAGGCACCATTTTCCCCATTGCCTCCATTCCCTTACAGAAAGAGCAATGGTTGATGCAACACTCTGGAGAAGTCCTAGCGGCAACACCCTCAGAGCCTTGATCACTTGATCACTTGAATCCGGTTATTCATTGATTTGCTTGAGCGGGTGCCAGTAACATTTCCATTTGACCCTATCACATACCAGTGTAGCCCAATGGCACCTGGTTGCTTAAGGAATATGAAGAGCCTCAAACCGTTCATTCAGAGTCTTGACGAACAAGTCCTGACCATCTTGTAGGTGGGTGGCCACGAGATCTTTTGACATCCCGTGGGATCCAGTCGGTAATGGCTCTAGTCCAGCGGTCATCTCCAAATCGCATTACATGTCCAGTCCATCTTATTTTCAATGCCTTGGCAAACGAGACAGCATCCCTGACTCTAGACAGGCAATGGAGGTCGGAACTCCGGATTCCTTCTTTCACTTGAGTGAGGCGTGATATTCCAAGCACAGCTCTTTCGATTCCTCTTTGGGAGACCTGAATAGCATTCTCATCCTGCTTTCGTAGGGCCCAGGTCTCTGAGGCATATGTTAATGCAGGGAGAACAGTGGAGTCAAAGAGATGTGCCCAGAGCCGGAGGTTCTTTGTCCTTTTAGCTATTCCTTTTATGCTTTTGAAGGCATTCCATGCTGCTCTCTTCCTCCTGCGCAGCTCAGGTTTTAGGTCGTTCATCATGTTGAGTTCTCGACCTAGGTACACATAACTGCTGCATTCAGAGATGTCTGTTCCATTGAGAGTGAATGGGGGTCTCTGGAACTAGTTCATTTTTTCATGAACATAGTTTTGTTCAGATTCACCTCAGAAAAAAAACAAAACAAACAAACAAAAAAACAGATTCACCTCAGAGCCTACCTAGTCAAATATTTGCATTTCCCAGACATATGTTCTATGTTGAAAAGATACACTTAATCTTATGCCTTAAATGGTTGAACTGTATGATGTGTGGACTATATAGCAAAAAATGGGGGAAAATCTTTAATTGAAAAAAAAGCTGCAGGGGCCAGACTGATAGCACAGCGTGTAGGGCGTTTGGCTTGCATATGGCGGCCTGGGTTCAATCCTCAGCATCCCATATGGTCCCGCAAGCATTGTCAGGATTAACTCCTGAGTGCAGAGCCAGGATTAACCCCTCAACATAGCCAGGTGTGACCCAAAAAGCAAGCAAAGAAACAAATAAACAACAAATTAATAAATACATAAATAAAGTCATGACCTTTCAAAAAAAGCCACAGGAACAAAAGTGCATGCACATGCTCCAATGTTGTTGTGGTTTGTGTGTGTGTGTATGTGTATGACAGCTTGAGTGGTAAACCCACTTCAGTGAACTTGTTATCATTCCATTTGTGATCTCTGAATGGTTATGGAAAGGATTGGTGTTGGGAAGGCAAGCACTGTAGATGATCTTTCTTAAGAGTTAAAGGCAGGGCCTGATTCCACCTCAGGTAACGTCCTTGGGGTGTGCGGCTGGCGGGCGGGCGCCTGGGGTCATGGTAGACGACGTGGCCGCTTATTAATAGAAAAACTAGGAAATTCAACACCAAGGGAAGGTAATACCCTCAAGAAAAAAGAAACAGTACACCAGAGGAATCTATCCCTGAACACCACAACACCATGGGGAAACAATGCAGATCCCCAGCTCGAAGAACAGATGAAGGAATCGACCCTGAAGACTCAAAAAGAATACAGATGTGCATGATCTCTCAGACAATGAAATTAGAGAAGAAATTGGTAGGATGTTTAAGGAGCTCAACGAAAAAATTGAGCAAATGTCCAATAAAATACAGGAGAACATAAACGAAGCAGTTGAAAGGGCAGTCAATAAACTACGGGAGGAAATGAGAGCAGAAATGAGAACCATGCAAATAGAAATATCATCGCTTAAAAACTCAGTAGATGAAATGAAAAACACAATCGGGGCTCTCAACAGTAGGATGACAGCAGCGGAAGAGAGAATCAGTGAGACTGAAGAAGAGCTGCAGAAAGCACTCAGAGATCTACATAAGATGGAAAAAGACCGGAAAATGGATCAGAAACGAAACAGAGAACAATGGGATGAAGCCAGGCAGAACAACATAAGAATCATCGAGTCCCAGAGGGACAGGAAAGTAACCTCAAGGAAATTAAAGCAGTTAAAAACATCCTGGCTGAAAAGTTCCCGAGTTAAAGGATGAAGGCATCTAGATCCAAGAAGCCCAACACGTACCACCAAGAAGAGACCCCAATAGAAAGACCCCAAGACAAATCCTAGTCAAAGTAATGGATGCCATAGACAGAGACATAATTCTTCAGGCAGCAAGATCAAAGAAGGAAATTGTATACAAAGGAGCATCCATTCGACTTTCAGCAGACTTCTCAGAAGACACCCTCCAAGCCCGAAGGCAGTGGTGGAATATAGTAAAAAAACTTAATGAAATGAATGCCTCAGCAAGAATTCTTTATCCGGCTAAACTCTCACTCAGATTTGAAGGACAGATATACAACTTCTTGGATAAACAACAGCTTAGGAACTTTGTAAAATCAAAACCAACCTTAAAAGAAGGACTGAAAGATCTACTATAAGACGAGACATAACCCAAAAGAACAACCAACCTATTCATAAAGATGCCACAAAATCCCATGACAATAATCTCTCTCAATGTCAATGGTCTTAATGCACCAGTTAAGAGACACAGAGTGGCACAATGGATCAAAAAAATTGAATCCGACATTCTGCTGCCTTCAAGAAACACACCTGAACAATCGGAGCAAAGACAGGCTCAAAATAAAAGGCTGGAAAACAATCCTTCATTCAAACAACCCATCCAAAAAGGCTGGGGTAGCCATACTGGTATCTGACAACATAGACTTCCAGGCTGAAGAAGGTCAGAAGGGACAGTGAAGGTCACTTGTTAATAGTAAAGGGATGCATATATCAGGAAGAAATCACGCTATTAAACATATATGCACCCAACGAGGGGCCAGCAAAATACCTAAAACAACTACTAATAGACTTCAAAGAAGACATTGACAGCAACACAATTGTAGTTGGAGACTTCAACACTGCTCTATCAACCCTGGATAGATCAACAAGATTGAAACTTACCAAGGAAATACTGGCCCTAAAAAGAAGAGATGGAAGAAAGAGGGCTGGTAGATATATACAGGGCATTTCATCCCCAAAAAGCTGAATACACTTTCTTCTCCAGTGCACATAGAACATACTCCAAAATAGATCACATGCTGAGCCATAAATCATACCTCCATAAAATCAAGAAGATAGAAATTGTGCCAATTATTTTTTCAGACCATGAGGCACTGAAAATAGAAGTTAATTGTACACAAAAACAGAGACCAATACCAAGTACCTGGAAACTAAACAGCTCACTGCTGAACAACCAGCAAGTCATAAAAGAAATCGAAGAGGAAATCCAAAGATTCCTGGAAACAAATGAGACTGAAGACACAAATTACCAGAACTTGTGGGATACAGCAAAAGCAGTGTTAAGAGGCAAGTTCATAGCTCTTCAAGCATTCATCAGAAAAGAAGAAAAGGCCATCATAAACAGTCTGACTTCACAACTTAAGATCTTAGAGAGTGATCAACAAAAGGAACCCAACCCAAGCAGATAGAAAGAAATAATAAAACTTAGAGCAGAAATCAATGAGATGGAATGTCAAAAAACAATCCAGAAGATCAACGAAACCAAAAGCTGGTTCTTTGAAAAAATAAACAAGATTGACAAACCACTTGCAAGACTTGTAAGAAAAGGAAAAGAGAGAACACAAATAAATAGAATCAGAAATGAAAACGGGACATCACAACAGAAACCACAGAAATTCAAAAGATCATCAGAGTTTACTATGAGAGCCTGTACGCCACAAAACAAGAGAACCTAGAAGAAATGGACAAATTTCTGAATTCCTATAGCTTCCCAAGTCTGCAACAAGAAGATTTGGAATACCTCAAAAACCTATCTCCATTGAGGAAATAGAATCGGTAATCAAAATTCTCCCCAAACACAAAAAGCCCAGGTCCAGATGGATTCACCAGTGAATTCCACAAAATCCTTTAAAGAGGACCTACTCCCAATTCTTTTTAAGCTCTTCTGGCAAATTGAAGAAACAGAAACACTCCCAAATAGCTTTTACGAGGCACATATCACCCTGATACCCAAAGCAGACAAAGATGCCACAAAAAAGGAAAACTACAGACCAATCTCCCTGATGAATACAGATGCTAAGATCTTCAACAAAATACTAGCAAATAGAATCCAAAGAGTCATCAAAAAGATTATACACCATGACCAAGTGGGATTCATCCCGGGAATGCAAGGATGGTTCAACATCCGCAAGTCAATCAACATAATACATCATATCAACAAAAGAAAAATAAAAACCATATGATCATATCAATAGATGCAGAGAAGGCATTTGACAAGATTCAACACCCGTTCATGATAAAAGCTCTCCATAAAATGGGGATTGAAGGAACCTTCCTCAAGATAATCCAGGCCATCTACTACAAGCCCACAGCGAGCATCATTCTCAATGGGAAAAACTGAAAGCCTTCCCTTAAGATCAGGGACAAGACAAGGCTGCCCACTCTCACCACTTCTATTCTATATAGTATTGGAAGTACGCCATAGCAATCAGGGGAAGAAAAAGACATTAAAGGCATCCAGATAGGAAGGGAAGAATCCAAGTTATCACTATTTGCAGATGACATGATATTATACCTGGAAAACCTGAAACTCTCTACCAAGAGGCTCCTAGAAATAATACATTCCTATAGCGAGTAGCAGGGTACAAAATCAATACCCAAAAGTCAATGGCCTTCCTATATGCAAACAGCGAAAGAGAAGAAAGGGACATTAAAGAAACTATCCCATTCACAATTGGACCGCAGAAAATCAAATACCTAGGAATCTGTTTGACAAAGAATGTAAAGGATCTCTACAAAGAAAACTACAAAACGTTACTTCAGGAAATAAAAGAAGACCTGAGGAAATGGAGACACATTCCCTGCTCATGGATTGGAAGGATTAACATTATCAAAATGGTAATACTCCCTTGAGCTTTATACAGATTCAATGCGGTCCCTATAAAGATACCCATGATGTTCTTCAAAGAAATTGAACAAACACTCCTGAAATTT
>JAJIBD010030530.1:0-22617 GCA_021461705.1 Cryptotis parvus
TCTCTTGAGCCAGATTTAAAAAAAAGACTGCTGCAGGGTGGAGCACCGATAGGGCGGGCTGTGATGTGATTAAATAACTAAACATTTTCCAAACATTCATGTTCTTAGCGTAAAAATGAAAACTTACTGGAAAAAATTTAAGTTCTGTAAGAAAATGACAATCAGGGACTGGGACAATAGTACAACAATATAAGGTGTTTGCCTTGCATGCAACCCAAAGCTGAGTTCATTTTGGAGCGTCCCATATGGTCCCCCTGAGCATCACTAGGAGAGTAAGTCCTGAGTGAAGAGCCAGAGTAACCCTGAGTATTGCTGGGTGTGAACCAAAAAATAAATAAAGTTTTTAAAAAGAAACAATCATAGTAATATTATCCATTGAAGTTTGTAAAGATCAAAAGTGATGATGTGGTCGTCATATGCTGCCCTGAGGCCATGTGCTGCCTGTGTCACACGTGGCGAACACATGTGATGCCCGAACATGTGTCATCCACATGCGTCACTCTTGAGATGTTGTACTCCTGTGTTTCACTTTCTTTCCTCCTTCTCTTTCTAAAAAACTCCAAATAAAATCCATTTTTACTTCAATAAATCACTTGTCACGTGCATCACTTGTCTTCCCTTTGTTCATCGATTTGCTCAAGTGGGCACCAGTCACATCTCCATATGTGTTGTTGCATGCTAGTGTGGCCAAGGACATCTGCTTTCCTCAGGAACTCAAAGAAAGCCTCAAACTTCCTTCAGGTATGAGAATGAAGTCTATAATTGATACAGGTTTTTTTTTGTATATCAAATACGACACAAGAAGCTTGCTAGGCTCTGCCAGGGTGGTATACTCTCGGTAGTAAGCTCTCAGTTTCGTACCATTTCTAAGCTTCAACCGTACACAATGGGGAGAGGATCAATCTATTTTTCTCTTGGATGGAGCTCTGATGAGCTGTAGAGTCCTGATGTTGAAAATGGCTGCCTTCATGGTGTGGGGATTCCTCTGGCTGCACCGAGGGCTCTAATAGGATGGTGGGTCAGGCTAGAATCTAGCTTACTTCCAAGACACCTCATGATACGGCTCGCACAGGGAAGCTGGTGGCTGCACTGCCCCCATGTATCTGTGACTCTGGTTCAAGTATACCTGGAGAGCGCAGAAATAGGCTTCACTGTAGGGTGGAACTCTGATGAGCAGGGCTTGAGATCAGCTTTTCTTAGGTGGAGCCCTGGTGATAAATAAATAAATAAATAAATAAATAAATAAGTATGTAAATAGATAAATAAATAAATAAATATAAATAAAAATTATGCTTTGCATAAAGAATTAGCAAGGATTTATGTTACTCTAAATCTTTTTTCTTCTTGGGTCACCCAGGGATGCTCAGGGGGGGTTACTCCTGGCTCTGCACTCAGGGAATCAACTCAGGCAGTGCTCAGAAAGGACCATATGGGAATGCTGATGATCGACCCGTGTTGGCCACATGCAGGTAAATTCCTGTTGTGGCCTGTTCTCCAAATCTTATTTGGTTAGAAATCCCAAATTAAACAAACAACTCATGAACAAAAAATATGGATGAAGTCATCTATGATCAAAATAGTTAGGATGGGACCGGAGGCGATAGCCCAGCGGGCTAGGGGCGGTGTTGTGCGACACCTGGCCTTTGCAGTCGGGTTCGATCCACGGCATCCCATATGGTCCCCTGAGCACCGCCTGGGAGCGACTCATGAGTGCAGAGCCAGGACTAACCCCTGAGCATCGCCAGGTGTGACCCTAAAAGCAAAAAAGCAAAAAAAAAAAAAATAGTTAGGATGCCTTAGAAAGGGGACAGGTCAACTCTGCCTAGAGATAGTCAATGGTTAAAATGGAATTTAGTTGAGGGTGATGGGTAGTTGCCAGAGAAGTAAGGAGATCAGGGGACAGAAGAGATGAATGCAAACTGGGGGTCTACGCGCAATCTGCTTGGCGCAGGTTCACTCTTGACACATCTCTTGTCCTCTAAAGCCCACCAAGGTAATTCCTGAACACAGAACCAGAAGTAAGCCCTCTGCATAGCAGGTATCACTTCACTTATATCACTTATATTCCGTTGTTCATTGATTTGCTCAAGTAGGCACCAGTAGCGTCCACATTTGATGAGGATTAGGTCCATATTATTACTTTTTTGGCATAATTTAGACTACGCCATGGAGGCCAGGCCTGCCTGTCATCTCTAATGTTCATCAGCGGGGTCTTTTGTGGGTGTCAGACATCAACCATCCAGGTTACCGGGGCAGAGCCGGGTGTAGACAAGTCTGTCTCTGACTGCCATCTGGTGTTGCTGCCAGGCACCCCGCAGCCCACACCTACTACTGGCACCTCTAGGGGCAGGTGGGATATGACCCTTAGCAGGGTAAGCCCAAAAAGAGGTATAGCAAAATATACATAATTTGGGGACCAGGAGATACCACAAGTGCAGTAATATTTTCCATTCCATGGGCTGTCTACAACTCTGGTCTGAAACCTCAGGACCACATATGTTTCCTGAACACTGCCAGAAGTCACTCCTGAGAACTGCTGGCTTAGCTCAAAACAACGATGGGGTTTAGGTTAACTTTGAAACACTGTTAGCAATGTAATGGAACCTCAAGTCTGTAATCAATGGACATGAACATTGACCTTGGGACCAGGTACGAATGATAATCTCAAGTATGTGGTGGTTTCCATCCGTACCTGTGGACCCACTTCCACCTGGACTCCAGCACCCCGCACCTCCAAACTATTTTGCTCTTGGATAGTCTCAAATTAGGTTAACAGAAAAAGAATATGTCTTTTTAAAAGATAGATAAAAACAGAATATATCATTTCTTTTTTAAAGAGGAAATCTTCAAATCTTAAATATAATGTTAAGGTAAAATTTAAAATTAACATAATAAAATTAATCATAGAAGAGCAGAAGTGACTTAAATCCTATTGCCAACTAGCACTTCTAAAATTCTTACAAACTAGTAAGAAAGAACACTTCCATTATTTAGAAAAAAGAATATCCTATTTCTTAGCAACATTGAAGAGGAGAAGTTGGATAGAAGTCTGGAAAGAGAGAAGGAGCCCTCGGTCTTTGAAATTTTCTCACTGCTCCACAGTTCAATGGATATTGTGAACAAGGCTGTTGTTATGAAGGGAGGCACTCAGAGGGCGGACAGGGGGTAGCTCTGATTGAGGACATTGAATTTGGTTCCTTCTCATTGTCACAGAAATTCTTGTCCAAGAAGCCGGTGGTAAATGGCGTGCCCTGAGAAGCAGCAGAACTCAGTTTTTTTACTCTGGGCTGGGTCCAGAAGGGCTTATGGTCAAAAACTGAGCCCCCATTGGTGATGGTAGATGGGTTTGGGTGGAGGATGTGGTGTTGGAACACTGGAAGATCATAAATCCACATGAGACGTCTTACTAATGTTCTCAAAATGGTGAAATAATATTTGGGGGAAAATAATAAAATTAAATAAAAATAGCAAAAAAAAGAAACTAAAGAAACAAAAACTGAGCCCAAAATGGGTAAAGGCTCCTTTTATATAAGAATGTGTCTGTTGATGGAAGGTGAAGTACTTGGGGCGTCCGTGCCCAGGCAACTGGCAGGAGAGTACAGAAGCAGAAATTTTGAGCAAATCAGCTACAAAGCGAAAGGCGGAAACCATGTCAAGGACTTGACATTAGAGGCACATTCCCAAATCAAGGTTACAGAGAGGGACTGTGACTACATCCTAGAACATCCCAAGTGCATTCCATGGCTATGTCATGTCTTGCAGGTTCAGTTGTCCCTTGGATCTCCCTGCTTTCTCTAATTAATTACAGTCTGTTTGAAATGTGGGGGGAAGGGTCTGTTTTCTCACCATCATCTGTTTCTGACTCTCTGCAGGCATGGTGGACATTCTTTAACCTTAATTCATTTTTATTATTGAACACTGTGATTTCTAGCCACTCCATAGGGTCTCCATTTTCCATCGGACTTCCCTCTGCGTCAGAACTGCAGCCTATGACGGCCAACTCGCGGGATCCACCCTGCTGCCGGTCTTTTGTCCGGCCCGGTATGCTGATCCAGAGACAGACATGGGGCCGAGCTGCTTTTTAGCTCTCTGGCGCTTGCCACTCATGAGGTGCCGGGAGGGATGGCAGGTTCTAGACCAGACCGCCACCCCAGCAGAGCCTCTGGCTTGGAGCGAGCCCCACTCCCATGGAGACCTCCATTTTTTCCACATCCACGGACTTCCCTCTGCTCAGAATTCCACCCAGCAGACCAGCCTATGACAGCCGACTCCAGCGGCCCAGCTTGCGGCATGCAGTTCATCAATAAATGCTGGATTTTGAGACTGACTACAAAGAGTATGCTACCATGGTAGAATAACTTGGAAAGTTACCCGTGTGTATTTGATATGCCAGATACCAGTAACAATTATAGACCTCATTCCGTGACCTGATGGAATGGTTTGAGAGGCTCTTTTATGTTTCCTACTGGGCCAAAGGTGCCTTACAGGCTCTAGCTTGCATGAGACAGGTCATATGGAGATATTACTGGTGCCAGCTTGGCTTAAATGGAGCGATGAACAGGAGAGAGCAGTGGGAGATTTACAAGGGTGATCATTATAGAGTTGCTTCAATCATTTAGTGCTCCAACTTTTTGGAAATTTTGAGAGAGCCTTCCCTCCATAATATGCCCAGCTTCCTCCCCAGCCACCTGCCTCCTTAGGCACACTTAACATTTACTTTTTATATTTGCTTGTCCCAGCAAAAACTTAAGAAATGGTAAAAATAGAATGGTTAGAAAATAAATCAGTAAGTCAACTTGTGATTGCTATATAATTTTGAACTATGTAAATAAGGAAATACAAACCATTCAATGCAGTAGCTTTCAATACCTATTTACCATTTATTCTGCATTTACATATCATATCGTGTTTTCAACTCTCTAGAATCTGGGGAGGATACTAATACATTAAATTTATTTCATATTTGTATCTCATTATGGAAATAATCAATACCTCACATGTAATTAATACAAGAACTTTTTTCTTTTTCTTTTTTTTTTTTTTTTTTTTTTTTTTTTTTGAGTCCACGCCCAGCAAATTGCTCGGGGGCCTCACACGGCTCTTCACTCAGGAGCCACCCCTGGCGGTGCACTCAGGGACCATATAAGGATGCCAGGGGATCAAACTCAAGACCACAGCCACATACAGGGGCAAATGCTACTAACCTCTGTGCTATCTCCGACTATTAATAAAACTTTTAAAAGAAATTCTGTGTTAATATATTTTGGAGTTTACATGAATAAGTGAGGTACACCCATTTTGTAATTTTTCCTCACCTACTCTTTTTATAAACATTGTGTTTTTTACACCAAGAGTTGATCATGATGATTTGTTACAGGCGTTCAATATTCTTTTTTTTCACTTTTATTAGAGATTTTTTTATTAAACCAACGGGGACATATACTCAAGAGGTACAAAGGTATCTGTATTCATGATTGGAGGTTTCAGTCGCTACGGTGTTCCCAGGAGAACTTGCGTTCACCTACATACAGTGCACATTTACCACAACCAATGACTGAGATTCCTCCCTTCCTCCGGCTTCCTCTGTGGCAGGTACTTTTCACCTCTTGTACTCTCTCTTACTTTCTCTCTGCCCATATACCTGCCTGCCTATGTCTGCCTCCTGGCATCTTCCTTCTCTTTACATGGCTGCTTGGCTTACCGGCGCATTCATTTAAGAGATATCATTTATATCCCTTTGCCCTCGTACAATGCTCAGTCCTAGTCTGTCTGGTGTTACCATTTCCAACAATTATTAGCACACTGGTCCCTTCCTATCTTACCTAAGCTCAGACTCACATATTATATGGTAGTTTACAACCATTGACAAACCTCCACCTGCGTCCATGTTTTTGCTTTGGCCTTTGATATTAATCTTTCTGCATCATTTGTATCACTGTCTTTCCCATTTCATCATCGATTTGTTCAAGGCGGGCTCCAGTAACATCTCCATATGTCTCTGCAATGCTGGTAAGCCCAAAGGGCATCTGTTTACTTTTTCCAGGAACATAAAGAACCTAAAACTTCATTAAATCCAGATTATGGGAGGGGTCTATAATTGTTACTGGTATTTGGCACTCTATCAAATACGACATGGGAGTGAAAAAGCTTTTGCCAGGCTTTTATAATGGTGGCATGCTCTTGCCAGTCACCTCTGATCACCAGCTGTAAATGTAACCCGGCATATACAGTCCAAATGAATTTCCCACACAGGGGTAAGAAGACTATTCAATAGGAGAAAGAAGTCTTCTCAATAAAAATGGTACTGGGAGAAACTGAATAACCAACAGTCAAATGATGATTTGCCTCTTTTTCCTGTACGCATTTTTATAAAATCAACTCCAAAGAGACAACATCACTTTACTCTAAAAAACAGGGGCTGGCGATAGCCCAGCCCGGGGTGAAGGCGTTTTGCGCCTTGCGCCCAGCCAGCGACGCCTATGCCCGGCCGGGTTAACCGCAAAATCCATAATTCCTTTGAGCACTTCCAGAATTTACGATTTCCTGAGTGCCAGAGCCAGGAAAACCTGAGCATTGCGCTGACTTAAAAAAAAGAAAAAAACAGGAGTTTTCAAATCGATTAAAATAATTTCTTGAATGCATGATACTAAACACTTTGGTAACAAAGGGAAAATAAATTTGAAACGACTAAAAAAAAAAACCAAAATAGGGCGGAGAAGCGACCTTAGCCATACAGGTAGAAGCGTTTGCTTGCCGCGTGGCCGGCCTCTTACTATTTTTTATATACCGCATAAAATGAAGTGCAGTCATTCTATATCATGGCATTCAATATTCTAACACTTCAATCTCTGGCAGCATTCGCCTTCCTTCCACCAGGGTCCCCAATTTTCCCCAACCACCCACTAGAAAGCCTGCTTATAACTGGCCCTCATTTATTTCATATTGCTTGTTGGCATCTGGCAATTTGCTATAGAATTCTTAAAAATATTTCCCTTACCAGAAGAAAATGAGTGTAGGGCCGGAGGCGTAGCTGCGGGTAGAAGGCGTTTGCCTGCCTGCCCAGCGGCCAGCCCATGCCGACCCGGGTTCAATCGGCGGCCATCCCATATGGTCCCCGAGCACCGCCACGACTCCTGAGGCGCAGAGCCAGGGCACCCCTGGGCATTGCAGTGTGACTAAAAGCAAAAAAGAGAAAAGAAAGAAGAAAATGAATTATGCCAAATTGCTTTATCTCACCATGGAGGCCCTTTAAGTTCTTGGCACCATGAAAGATTACACACTAAGATGTTTTTACAGGCTAAGCCTTCTGTGTTTATGTTTTATTAACCAAGATTGATTGCGCCTTCTATATTACATCCGATACAACCTGGTGTGCTACTACTTTGTTATTTGTGTCCAGTGGTATAGAGTTTGAGATGTCACACAGCTCAAAAATGTGGCGTTATTAACGAAGTCTGGAATTTTTACTGGGTGGCTTGCAGCTTTTTTGGGTGTGCATGTGACTGCTTTGAGCTTCAAGAAATACAGGGAAGATGAGGAGAGTAGCCTTTCTCCACGAAAACACTGGGATGTCTCAGTCAAAAAAACCTGCATGCCTGAATTTTTTAACAGATTGATTTCTGGTCACCAGAGATGAGTGTATTGATCTGAGGAGGCATGGCAGTGATTTTTTGAGTGGCCAGGGAGCAAATGACTGCAGGGACTCCGTTGAGCCGTCAGCCAGAGGGCCCTCTGTTTGAACGAAGACCAGTTCAGTGCACCACTCACCAGAATTGCCCCAGATATCTCAGCTAGGCATGGTGACCTTAATCAGTCTTGTTTTACACAGTGAAGCTGACTTGAAAGCATATAACTCTCCAAGGTTCACACTGCCACGCAAACTAAGATTCAAAACACATAGCCTTTGTAGCCCCGGGGCGATAGCCAAGCGGGTAGAGGCGGCGTTTGCCTTACCTGCAGCACGGCCGGCCTGCCGGCCTGGAGTTGATCCCGGCATCCCATATGATCCCCGAGCACCGCCAGGAGTGATTCCTGAGGTGGAGCCCGGGTAACCCTGAGCATTGCCGGTTGTGACCCAAAAGCAAAAAAAAAAAAAAAAAAAACTACATAAGCTGACCTAAAAGTCTCCGCTATTGCCTCCAGTCTTGAAGAGAGAATGTCCACCAGCTGTAGGAAGAGGGTGAAACCAGCCTGCTGGAGCCAAGAATGCAGCTGAGCCAACCCTGACCTCTGGTTTCTGCTGTCTTTTTCAGGTAATGGTGCAATTGGGGGATCCTCCTTGTCGATCTTTTCCTTGCCACTTCACTAAAGCGTGGCTGGCCTTGAAAAAAATTCACTATATTTTAACCTTAAACATGTAAGGAAGCAGCAAGGAGTGAAGAAACAGACTCAGGAGAAACATGGTCTATACAAGGCCAGAGAGAGATTTTAGAGGGTAAGGTACTTGGCTTCCTAACCTCAAATGAAGTGTCATTTGAACATTTTCCTGGTCTCACTTCCCTTCTTACCTGCTATACGATTGCGTTTCATAATGGAAATCTGCGCCAGCCACCTACTATAGCCACTGAGTAGCAAGGATGGGAGTGGAGACGCATGCGAAGTAAGGGAATTATGAAACTGAGATTGATGTTTTCAAGGACTCAAAATATAACTGAATTTAGAAGTAACATAAATATTGGTGTAACAGTTATTTGAGGACCCAGAATTAGAGGAGTGACTTTCTGGATATGGCTGCAAAATCTCACTCCCTGAAGTGTTTCTCAATGAAACACTTGCCCTTGAATCACTTTTTCTCATCTTCCACAGAATAAAAGATTCTTTCCTTCAACAGGTCTGTGGAGGAGCCCAAGGACCACTCCCAGTTGAGTGCCAAAGCTGTAAGATCGCGTCCCAAGACTAGGAAGAGAGAAGAGTCAGGCTGCCAATAGGACTAACCCTGTACCCAATGGCTGCAGAAGGTAATACACTGAGAAGCACTAAATCAAAGGTCATTATATAGATAATATGATTCAACATCCATTGTCTGACTCATTTAATATTTCACGAATACCTGCAAGCGCCTGGTAGTATGAGGGAGAAGAAGAGTACTGTATTTGGCAGTGTTCTCATTTTTTTTTTTTCAGGGTGAAATATTCAGCAACTAAGCTGAACAAATGAATTGGGTCCAGAAAGAAGATGAGCCAGGGACTGACGCTTTAGTAGAATTTGGAATCCTTCTCACTTCACATGACCTCAGGTCTGAAAACAGTGGAGCTTGGGGCTACAGGTGGGGTTCAGTCAGAGCCAGGAAGGAAATGGGGTGGCTCACATGCCTCTCATGAGGGGCCTCCTCTCCATCCGAGAACCAGGATCTCTCTAGCTCTCTGAATCTCCACATAAAAACTCCAGTTTCTGTGGGGGAGTCTTCTGGCCTCTACTGGCCATAAGGGTGATCAGTCAATGACCCTTTCCTGAGAGACTTTATCCGCTTACTACCGTTCAATTTCTCCTATAACTACTGAAGTTTCCTGCCCTAGTGAGAAATGTGATGGAACTTGAGAAACCTGTTCTGCCGGGAAGAGCATAGGGAGTCAATGACAAGGTCTGGGGAGGAAAGGTTCCTCAGAGCCCAACCAAGAGAGGAAGCAAGGAAGAGAGGCAGGGTCAGCAGCAACCAACACATCTTAGTTTGAACCGACCCTGCACGCCCAGGGAAGACATGAACTTTGTTGTGGACAGGTGTTTTCCTCACAGAATTGATCAATGATGTCAATTTCGATTTTGTGAAAATGAGCATCAATTTTTACATGCAAACTCTCATAGTGACCGGGGAGCCAGGCACTTGGCGTTTCACGAGTCCTCTGCCTGTGGATAAGGACCAAGGGTCCTGAGTAGGCATAGAAGGAGCCTTCTTTTTTTTTTTTTTTTAATATTTTTATTACATATGTGCGATAGCTCCACAATTACAAAGATGTTCATGTTTTGGGTTTTCCATCACATAGTGTTCCAGCACCCCCGTATCCACTCCACCAGTGCCCGTTCCAACACTTATTACTTCCACCTCCCCTCCCCCAGCCCGCCTCTATAAGCAAATTCTTTATCTCTTCACCTCTCTACCTCTCTTTTTCTCTTCTGCTTACCTTACATTACATGGATTACCTTTATACATTTTTTCAAGAAGTCATCATGTATATCTTTTCCTATTCAATGCTCAAGTTCCTGGGCTGGTATTGTCATTTGTTTTAAATATTAGCACACTGTTCAATTATGTGCAGCCATTTGCCTTGTCTCTGTGCTTACCTAACCTCTGATTCCCATGTCGTGGCTGGAGATTCCCACCTTTTTTTAAATTGAAAGATGCTCATGCAAGAGCCTTGGTTCCACTGAGTGTTACAACACGCACCCTCCATGCCCATCTCCCATCACCAATGTCCACCTCCCCTCCCCTCCCTTTTCCTCTTAACCACTTGGCGAGTTCTGTATTTGTTTTCTGCCTCTTTATATCTCCTTCCCAACAAACTTTCCTGCTCTTCGTTGACTGCAGTGCAGTAAAAGAGCATTGATACTGTTCCACTATTGAGTGGATGTAGCGGCTGCAATGACGGAGTGCGACCTGGAGAAAGCGAACGGCTTTTGCTCTGTTTGATCTGGTCTGAGCCGTTTGCAGCGGCGTCAGGACAGCAAAAATGGTGGCTAGTGTGGTGGCGAGTCTCATCCGGCGCTGGGGGCGGACAGGCGGCGAGGGCCTCCATAAAACCCATCTGCCCTCCTCAGGTTTCCATGGTCAGCCTTTAGGCCGAAGCGGCGACAGCAAAAAGCATCAGCTCCCAGCAGTCCGTGAGGCCCTGTGTGTGCTTTTAGCCGTGGGCAGCTCGCGGGCAGAGCCACCAGGCTCGACAAGATGCTAGAAGGAGCCTTCTAAGCTGTCCGGAGTTTCCTCGAGTCTCAGCGCAGTTTCCCCTTTGGCCCCAACCTCTAGTCACACTACTGACGCTGCCGCGCGCTATGCTGTGGGGCCTTCTGCCTATGTGCTGATATTTATTCGCGATCTACGGCCGGGCGTCCATACTTCTGTTCAACTCAGCACCTCAATATGTCCTTCACAAAGTCTGTACTTAGCCTGAGTGCCCCTCTGTAGGGTCAGCTCCAGTGTTTTAGCTGATCCCAGGATATCCTATACACCTGAATTCCAGGACGGGATTGGCAAAGAACGGTCAAGACCCAAATCCAGCTCATCACCGCAGTAAATAAGATTTTCAGCAGAGCACAGCTTCACCATTGCTTGCATACTGCTTTGTGGCTGCTCCAATTACACGCGGTGACAGTATAGTTATGACATACGAAGTCCGCGATGGCCTTCCCGGCTTATATGACCTATTATTTCCTTTTCCCGAAAAAGTCTTCCACCCAACGTTTGCCAAAGCTGCCTTATCAAGTACAGATTGGAGCCCTGTGCGCCAGACTGTTACTGAAGGAATGAACGACCCTGGCCTCTGTTACCTTACGTGTATGCCCAGCCTGCTTAGTAGCAAGAAAGTACAGTCAAGGTCTGAGAAGGACCAAACCTCACCCTGGGAATCCTACGGTGCTTCGGTCTCTTTCTGCGGCCGCCCTCTCCTATGCTGGTAGGGGAGATAATAAAGGTGGGTTGGTTTTACAGAGGATTTTGTTTGATGGAAAATAAAGGTTTCTGCATCCCAGTGAGGTGTATTAGAATGCAAGAGTAAAAATAAAGTAACTTTTTCTGGATCCGCTTAAAAACTAGTCTCACATCTTGGAAATTCCTCTTTTTTCGGCTTCAAAAAGCATCCTGAGGGGCCGTGCGGAGTGATAGTCCAGTGGAGGGTGTTTGCATCTCTCTGCGGCTGACCTGGGTTGATCCCCTGTCATCCCATATGGTTCTCCGAGCACCACCAGGTAATTCCTGAGTGAAGAGCCAGGAGTAACCCTTGGGCATTACCAAGAGTGTGGCCCAAAGGCAAAAAAATAAAGATCTGAGGGTGGCTCCTGGATTTAACTCAGTACAAACGACTCACCGTCAGAACACCAGGAGCGTCAGGCCAGCTTATTAAATCGCTGCGCACAAAAGAAGAGGAGAGAGCACCAAGGCCAGGGCGCCAGCCAACCGTTAGAAGCTTGTCCCAGGGAAGAAAGAATGACTTTTATGCATTCAGTTGTTGCTTTGTTATAGTTTGGAGGATCATTCCTGAGCGTTTCTACAGCTAAACAGCATTCCCCTCACCGTGTAGCCATGTCAAATTCATCTGATTCCATTTCTTCGAGCATTGGAGTTTGACTATTCACACCCTCTCCCCTTCCTTTTCAAACTCTTTCAATGACCAGATGTTGAGAACACATGCTTGAGATTTGTGATGCTCACACATGTTAGTGATGGAGCTTTCTGGGGGAACCATACTGGGTTGTAGACAGCTCAGTTATGGTTCATACGCGCCTTCCTGACTACTGTGCTTCCCAGGGCCAGTGTTCACTCCGAGGTAGCACCTTATTGCTCATAAGGGAAGAATATTCCCAGGCGCTGTGGTGTTAGGGTCCGAGAATCATCCCCTTCGGGAGACGAAGGAAGTCACAGAGAGTGCAATTAAACAAGCAGAGTTTACTGGGCGGACCGCAGGTGTCTGATTAGGCAGGCCAGACCCTGAGCCTCTTTTCTAAGTGGGGATGCCATGCTATAACATCTTGGCCATTGCAGCAGGGCAGGCGCAGTACATGGCCAATGAGTTAGCAAACTCACGAACATCTACAGCCTATTCATTCAAAAGGTACATTGCTTCTCAGCCTATAGATCCAAAGGTCAGCACTAGGGTGTGCGGTTAGAAATCAGTGCCAGGTGTTGGGAATTGGGCTGCCACAACAAAGAGAGAAGAGCTGCTGGGGTCCGTGAGAGCACATGCAGTGGCACCAGCCTCTCAAACTCAGGCCGGCTTGCAAGGCCAGGGTGCTTCCGGCGCCTCAGTTGGTCCGCGGGGTTATTTTCACTTTATGTTGCAGGTACAGTACTACAACATAGTGGGGGCAACCACCTTTGGAGTATTGTTCTGCTTTGTGATTGGTTTTGAGTGCAGGCAAGGTTCCCAAATTACTGGCCTACTATCCCCACCTCTACACCCTCTTCTGAAAAAAAAATGGAATTTAGTAACCCCTTGGAAATCGATTTTCTTTAAAAATTTAGGGAGCTGGAGAGATGGTAGGAAGCAAGGTAAAGACTCTGCCTTGTCTTAAATACTGCTAACCTGAGTTTGAGTCCCCAGCACACACTATGGTCCCTAAGTCCTCCAGGAGTTATTCACCTTACTGGAGAGTCACTGCAAACTGCTCAGTGCAAAACCACAAAAAAAGTTCTAAAATTTGTTAGTCAAATGTGAATCGTCTTACCGCTTTTTGGCTTAGGGGTGTAAAACTGCCTTCCAGCCCATGGGAATTAGAATAGGATATCAATGCAAGATAAAGATTGAAATGGACGCCAAAGAAGGCAGCATGTTGGCACCCACTTTTGCCTATTATTTGAGTCCACGCCCAGTAATACTCAGGAGTTACTCCTGGTTCTGCGCTCAGAGATTCTTTCCTTGCAGTGCTCAGGGGACCATATAGGGAGGATACCGGCGATAGAACCAGGTCATCCCCAAGCTATGGAAGGAGACCCATGGTTCGTGGATCATCCCAGAGCCTACAAGATTTTAAGCCTAGAGCTTTAATCTCTGGGTCTTCAGAGGATACAGGAGCTGTGTGCAAAGATAAAGGAAAGATAAGCAAACTCTCGAAACTCAGCTACCTTGCAGGCCAGTTGCCAGCGGCTGGAGCATTAGCCTGCGACAGCTCAGGATCTGGAAGACCACCTCACCCCGCCCCACCAAGAGAAATACCAGGCAACTTCTACTTGGATCAAAAGTGCTCCGCATCTTGCCTCTTCCTGTTCTCTCTGGAAGGGAGTTCCCTCAGGATGTTCATGTCTTTAATGGGTGTTAAAGGTTTCACTGCAAGCCAACCCCAGGAATCAGATTAATACAGTTCGGTTCACTGTCACTTACACTATATTGAACATGTCGAGATTTCAGAGTCAATTTCAGTGCCTCTGTTTTCCATATCTACAGAATAGGTCAATCCCAACACACCGCCTCATTCCTAGAGCATATAAACGACCTATTCATGGGTGCAGCTGCTATATAGCATGGTGTGGCTATTCAATTCTCCACTTAACAGCCCAATCATCCTTTTAATAGGAGGCTACAGACAAGCTGGATTCGGAAAAAATTATGCTTAGGTCAGAAAGCTTAGAAAATGTAGCGAATGTCTGAAGCTCTGTGGCCATGGAGGTGGGGGTGTCAGTAGTCATGCCATGGCCAGAAAGAAGCAGGGCCTAAAGGTGCTTCCTTGGTGTGGGGGAACAGCAGTCAGGAAGCATCAAAACCCCATGCATTTGTGAGTGACAGCATCACGGGAAAAAAAAATTCACGTCTTGGATTCCAGAAAATGTACTTTACTGTGCTTTTTTACAGTGGGGCGTGCTGGTGGGGGTTACCATCGCCGACATTTCTGTATTGCAATTGAGGGAAGTTTAGACCATTGATTGTGAGTCTCCCTTCAGCCTGTAGGGCATGAAGTACGTTATCAAACAACAACTTTGCTTGCTGAACTTTTTGATACACTCCCATAAAAATAGGACCGCTGAAGATTACCATTTTTGGGCGCTTTTTACATTTCTAGGTGCTTCCCAGCGCTTTTTATTTCCTGTTTATGCAGGGTATAGATGCCTCAGGGCTAAGGCCCTGCTAGATTTACTTAATTCTCTCTTTCCCTGGATACAGAGTCCCCCAGTACCCTTAGGCCAGCAGCCCAGAAGTGTGATCCCAGGGTGCCCTGAGCAAAACCCACAAAGCTGGTGTTTGGTGGAGTGCTGGGAGCCGGAGCCCTCTGACCTCTTTGTCTTCCTTGCCACCATCCTTTTCATGGGGATAATAATTTAACTCCTATGGCTCTTGGCATTGTCTCTGGCACTGACCCTTCAGCTACCAGGAGGGTTGTCTTGTTGAATTTCACTCCCACACTTTTGCAGATGGAAAGAAACAGGTTCTAGCCGAACCGAGGTTTGCTTTAACGCAGCACAGGGCCCGAAGGGAGAAGGCCCCTCCGGGTCCAGGTCGACCTGTGGAGCCTGGTCAGTACTGTCACTCATACAAGGATGCCCGATTCACACACATACACCACGTCCTGCTTGCTGAGCTGGAAGGCAGCATCCTGAAGCGGGCCACACCGCGCGAGCGGAAGAGAGAGGTGAAAGCACAGACACCACATCTCCTCACCTGGGCACAGGCCAGGACCTGGCGCATGGTGGGTGGCCTGACCCAATGGGAGGTCACATCTGCAGGGACAATTTAATGGCTCTGGCAAGGGCCTGCGTATTTGGCGCCTCTGGGATTGGAAAAAGAAAGATTTGTCCAGGGCAGAGGCAGGAGGAGCCGCCGTGCTGGCGGCTCTCGACCACATGTTCCTGGAGCACACTGAGTAAGGGTGTGTGTGGGACTACTTTGGGAGAAGGGGTCTCCTGGCGAGAGCAGGCCGAGTGGGAAGATGGGCGAGCTGCAGTCTCGGGAGCGTTCTGCCACTGGGCAACAGGAGCAGGGAACTTTGGGGCTAGGATTGAAGCATGGGCGAGGGGGTTGCAGCATGTGCTGCAGGAAGCAGCTTGGCGCAAACCTACCACAACAAGGATCCTCTGTTGCGTGCTGAAACCCTGTTATGTGGCTGGGCGAAACTGGCCAGAGCGGACAAGACAAAAACATCAACAACTGTTGCAATCCTTCTAGCTGCCTCTCTGAGAACCCAGGGGCTGAGATTCTCTCTTTGCCTGCTAATAATAGGTATTTGCAGAAGGGGAGGAGCACCTCTGCTGTGGCTGAGGTCTGGCAGGGCCTGGATTTTTAGAGTTGACCTTTTGAGAGGCTCGTCATGTACTAGTGAAACAGTATCACAGCGGACACGAACCAAGTTCTCCAGGGCTACCTGGCGAGGTCTGGATTTGAAGAGGTTTCCTCAGCCTGCTACGTCACTGCGCCCCGACTACCGAGATCTTGGTATAAAGTGTTGAAGCCCACCATGTTAGAAATCAGGCCTTCACCTGGCTTAAGGAAACACTGGGATGTCTGCTGGCATCTCATGGATTCGGGAAGTTTCTTTACTCTCTCCTTATCTCCCTGATACTCTCTGTCCTCCTTAGGTATCCTCCCTGTAGCTTTACATATGGCGAGGAGTGCCACCACCAGTCACCTCCCTCTGGGATTTAGTTCTAGGTGTATTGACCGTTTTACCCTCCACTCTACCTTGAGCCAATGAGTACTCCTCTCACCTGCTTCATGTACTACCCAAGGAAAAGCGCTAGAGATCTACCAGGTCAGGGAATCTCCTCTGACCTCAACTTTTGCATGTTTGGCACCTGTCCTGACCCTCTCTGCCCAGTCTGGTTTAAAGGACACATAACTTTTGCAGTGCGCATTTATCAGAAGGAAACTTGATTCTAAATCAAGGTATCCATCTTTGCACGGCCTTATTGCTCTCTGTTCTCTTGAAGTGATTATCAAAATGAAAATGGCAATATGTCGGGACCACTTTGCGAGAGCACAGCAGAAAGTGTCTCTTGCTGGGCGCTTTTTGCAGTTTTCTATTTGGCATCCCGGCTAGTCCCCAAAGCCCCCTCGGTAGTGATCCTGAGGCTGGGAGTCAGGTAAGTCAGGTGTACCCACAAACCAGAGTATAATAAATAGGAAAGTAAATAAGATAAGAGTTGAAAGTGATAGAATTTGAAATATTATTTGGCTGCAATTTGAGGGATATGGTTTCCCACGGAGAAATTGTTTGAATGTGCTGGAGAAAAGGTTGAGAGAAGTAGTTGAGGTGTTATTTGCCATAGGGGGTGGGAAAGACGAAGGTGAAAGTGGGCGGAAGGAAGAGCTGGTTGTGTTAACAAGCTTCAGCTATACATACTTGCTTACCTGATGAGCTTTCCTGGCCCAAGCCCATCACCATCAATCTTTAACGATTAGGATGTTCATTCTCCAGATTAAGTTCTCAAATGCATCTCAAAATTTATTCACAAATAATTTTTATTTATTTAGCCCAAGGAGGCAAGTGGCAGTTTTTCACTTTTACCACTGCCTGTGGCGCATTACTTGACTCAGCAAGGGGCGGGGCGATGGCTGAGTAGGTGAGCGTTGCGCTTACGCGGCGACCTGTGTCTGCTACGGCTTTGAGGTTAGATCCTGGCGCTCCCATATGGTCCCCTGAGCACCGCCAGGAAGTAATTCTATGAGTGCGAAAAAGAGCCAGGAGAGACAAACTGAGCATCGCCAGCAGAGTGGCTTAAAAGCAAAAAGAAAAAAAAAACGACCCACTGAGCTCTTTAACTTTTAATTTTGTTTTGGGAGGGTCACACAGAGTACTGCTGGCTCTGGCCCCTGACCTCAGGAATCTTCACTCTTGAGGTTAGCTTGGGGGGGCCCTTGGATGCCAGAGGGATTGAACCCTAGTCCCTACGTGCAAGCGAAGTAACTCCCACACACTCTGTATCCACCTCTTCCTGACCCCCGTCCACCAGTTTCCATTTGCTTTATTGTTTCTCTCAAGATTATTTCTTTTTTTTAGTTTACTACAATGCTACCACAGAATTTCAAGTATAGCTTAACTTTTATCTCTATATTGTAGATTCACACCAAATCAAATTTGCTTTTGCCACAATTCCCAGAACAATTCCCACTACCCAGGAGTCCTCCATACATTCCTCCCAGCTTGAAAATACTTTCCTCTCCTGTAACCACCATAATTTCCAAGTCTAGGACTTTTTGCCACTTTATTTGCTTTTACTTATATTCTATTTATAGAAGCAGAAACTGTATCTTTGTGTGTGTGTGTGTGTAATATTTCTTTACTTATATTCCACACTTATAAATGAAACTATCTTTGTGTGTGTGTCCATTATATGGCAGAATATGTGATGGACACATATTCTACCTTATAAATGAAAGGATTTCATTTTATATGGAAGCCTATAATACTTCAACTTCGCTCTTCACTTGTGTTTTTGAGTTTCTTTCACTATTTTAGAGAACAGATTCCTTTCCACACATACTCATACAATCTCTCCTATGCACCGAAATCCTTTGGAGCAATGTGCTTTTCGTCTGTTGTTTTATTTGGGGGGCCCACACCTGGTTGTGCTTTTCAGGGCTTATCCCTGAGCTTCCTTCTCCAGGGCTTAGTTTTTGGAGTCTCAGGGGACCATATGGGGTGCCAAGGGATTGATGGGATGCCAGTCAGCTGTGTACAAGGCACGAGGCTTTGGCCTCAGCTTTGCTCCAGCCCTGAGGATGTAGGAGTTTTTACACATTAGCATAATAGTGGTGGTTTTTCCCAATGCCAAGAAACAGAATTCATGACGCCTTATAATAAGTGCTGTACCACCGGAAGCTACTGTATTTATGTTGTTATTTGCTGACTCTGTATATTTTGTTGATATTAAAGAATCTGTGAATGTATTTTCTTCCTCAAAACCCTCTTTCCACTCCCTTCCTCCTTTCCCCTCCTTTTCTTCTTTCTTCCTTATTTTCCTTCCCTTTTTTTCTTTCTGTAACATTTTCTTATACTACTTTGTTTTTTAGTATGAATTTACATTTGTTTAAATGCATTTTCACCACCACAGTCACTACCACATTTACCCAGACACACCTCTCCACAGTTCACTGAGACCTAACGCATTTAATCCTGCCCTGCTGTTCTTCTCTGTAACCTCAATTTGTCGTGAGGTAAAAAAAATCAAAGATGTTTTTTTTTGGTGGGAGAGCATTGGTGGTGCTTTCAGGAGCTTACTTTCTGGAGTCTGTTCAGGGGATCTTTCTACTGTAAGGCTCAGGGAGCTATACAGAGTGCCAGGAATTGAACTTGGAGTTGAACGTGTTCAAGCCTAGTGTTCAAGCCCTAGTGTTCAGACTGCTGCACCATCCAGTAGCTCAAGGATTTGTTTCTATTTGTTTCATTTTCCTGGATTCAGTTTATTTCTTTATTTTTTCTCATTTGACTGAGAAATATAAAGAAAAGCTATTACCTCTTTCACGACTTATTTAACTAAGCTTAGGAATTCCCTCGTGTTTGTGTTTACATTTGAATATATGGCAAGATTTCATCTCTAGCTGCCAGCACCATAAAAGTCCATCATGTGTATATTTTATATACATCTCCATGTCGGATACTTAGGCTGTTCCAGCGCTTGACCTTTCATGTGTCACATTTTTATAGCACTTGATTTGGTTCTGCTTCACAACCCAGAGTGATTTATATATCTCTCCCTGGTAGAAACTTAAAATGAATGTGTCTGTACTTTATCCCACAAAAAAGCTAGCGATAGAGTAGGTGACCTAGAGTCTTTCCTTTATCGTGTGGGGTCGAGATTAATGAGACCACAAGAGCTTGCTAGTTGACTTATGTTCTGGCATCTTCCCTCAATTTCTTAAAAATTGTGGACTGGAAGCCACTCCTGAACCAACACAGTGGGGAGATGACAGAAGCAACATTTGGAATGTGATTAAGCCATCCTTCTAAAATCAAGCAGGCACCCTGTTGCCCCATAAGAAAAAGAGAGGCTGGAGAAAGAAAATATCATTTCAGTTTCATTCAGACTGATGCAGCTTGCAAGAAAATAAAAATGCAAAGTTTAGACAGTGAGGAAAAAGAAACAACGCATAAAAATTTAGGCATCACTTTGCTGAGATGAGAAGCAGGGCCTGGTGGAAAACTATACCAGAACTCTGTTAACAGGAGCAAAAAATACTTGGCTCAGAAGGAAGAAGCGCCGGCCACAGCAGGCGCCATGATTCTGCAGGGAAGGGTGGAGTCCCAAGCAAACAGTATGTTACTGTTCCTGACGCGCCGTTCCCACAGTTGGTACGACCAGGAGCTTGTTGGCGGAGCCTCTCTGAGTAAGTCACCAGGCCCTGCTTACTCCGTCTATGAGCTCACCACTGAGGTAAAAGTTTTTTACCGCCTCTCCCTGGGGGCCTGTCCCAGACACTTTGATACTAGGGGTCAGCCACAGGACAGACTGAGGAATGATCTCACTTGGCACTACTGTGGTTTTTGATTATCGCTCTCATTGTTATTTTAAAACAAAAAAGTAATTTCATTTGTGAATATGGCTCCAAGTAGTAGAAGCGAACGAGGTCTTGTATGGGTCTGGGCGCTGGGTTTGTGAGAGGCAGCATAGTCACTGCGGATCGACTCACGAGAGTGCCACTGGAGTTAACCTACTTCCCTTAAAAACACAAGGAAACATGCAGCACTTTATAGGGGCTCTTTTGGTTTGGCGGCACCGGGCTGTGAGAGTGGGAAAGTACCTGCAGACAAAGTAGAGACACCAGCATCCCCAACATGCACTGCGGCCCAGTGTGTGTCTTCATAGAGCCCTCAGGTTAAAGGCAAGGACAAAAACAATCAATGTTTTATGAATTAATTAACTAAGTCTACTTATAAAATCAGTAAGGAGAGAGTACCTAGAGACCTCTATGGGACATGTCTAGACGACATGAGATATTAGCTTCAGAGCCAACTCATTTCTACTTTGCCCAGAATAAGAGTTATTAAACAATATATATTCATGTGCGGGCATGCCGTGCCGACTTACGCGCACCCTGCGCACACACACAGTTGCAGGAGTACTTGGGGATCAAACCAGAGCGCACCTCACAGCTGAGGAAGCATGCGCTCGACCTCTGAACCTGTCTTTCAGCTGTGGCTATTATTGTTTTTATTATTGTTTGGCTGTGCTCAAGGGATCACATTGGCAGAGTTCAATGGACATTTCCACATGTGGTGATGGGGAGTGAACACAGGTCTACGTCTGTGATGAGCAAAGGAAATGTCTTAATCCCTGTACTTCTCTTTCACCTGGTCTCAATAGGTTTGCTTTTTAAAAATTTTATTATACCGCACAATGCGATACACAGTACAGAAAGCGTTCATGATTGGGTTTAAGTCATGCATTGTTCCAGCATCCGCACCTCCACCAGTGCTCTATTCCCACCACCAATGGCCTCAAATTTTTCCTCCCTCACCACTATGAAGCTGCTTTTAGAAGTTTTGGGTTTATAGAAAAAATGGAAGCCAAGTTGTTTTCCCTTTCCACCTTCTCCCTCTGCACCATCTTCATTTGCTTCCATTATCTTGCATTTAGGTATGGGATTATTTTTAGAATAAAAAAATATCATATGTATATATATGTGTTATATCCCTATTAATATACAACTATATTCTATACTCTTTCATGATGTTTTACTAATGATATTTCTTATTTAAAAACTGAATGTGTCCTCTGCAATACAATATGATGCATATTTGGGTGACAGCAATATTGTTTCTAAGGAACACCGAGAAAAATCTAAAGGTAGATGCTTTGAAGGGTCCCTTTTCGGCCGCTCACAGAAAGAGAGGGAAGGAAGGCTTTTTCTCTGCAAGTAAAGCTCTTCTCTGCAGGGAAAGAGAGTGATCAAAACTGCAAAAAATATTAGTTTCCGTAATGCTTACGTTAAATCCTGATTGTAGCCATTTGTCTCAAAGCACTTTCTCTACCATTATCAGGATTGTACCATAGGGGAAATATCCAATAGAAGATTTTTTTACTCTCATCTGATACATAAAGAGACTGAGAGGTGATCCATGGCTGCTTATAGTTGTGCAATTAATTGCTGAGAAAAGAAAAGACAGAACAAACTTCCTGATTCACCCAGGTGCGGATCTCCTTTGAGCAGCTAATACAGACAGGACACCAGAATTTGGACATGCTTGACTGCGGAGAAGGACTGACTTCCACCTCAAAGCTTTAGGACCAAGGACAGGATGCTCTGTTTGAGGAGCTTGGGGAAAAGCCTGAGGTTGATTTCTCCTGCAAAAAAACTGAATGAAAGCAGGAATGATGACCCCAAGCATTAGGCCATTCACTTGGTAACCTCCCCTAACTGGAGAAGGAAAATTCCTGGTTGTCTAAAACCCTGCATGAACTGACTCTTTCCTTTCGACATCTGTTGGCTGAGAGAGGATTGGCCGACCTGAGTAGAGACAGAGAGAACTCTCACTTTACCAATGTACGATTTCAAAGTGTTGAAAGAGGTGAAAAAAAAAAAATCTCATTGGAAGAAAGACAGTGCTCCAGTAGTTATAACTTTTCAATTTTTACAGCCATCCATAGTTGTGATGCCGTCTACAGTGCAGTGCATATAGCCATTTGTTTTCTGCTTCTTTTGGATTAGGTATTTTAAGGCTCTGTTTTTGATAGTCCTGTTATAATTACCACATTCGCCATAGTATGACTACTTCGTCCTGCGTATTGTCCCCTGTTTGGAAGATGCTGATTTCTATTTTTTAGATAGTTGAAACAGTTCTTTGCACATATAGAGTTCTTATGTGGGGGATTTAAGATTCTGATTTCATTAGGCTGAATAGAGAAGTAGAATTACAATTTCAGAAAATAACTAATGACCTTTTTAAATTTCTATTTTGAGGTGATTTCAAACTTACAGAAAAAATTGTAAGGAAATAGTACAAGGGAAATATTGTGAGTGGTTCTCAACTTAAAGAGCAACCTTC